>PQFF01000068.1:500062-512922 GCA_003547095.1 Diversispora epigaea | reverse complement strand
AACTTTAATAAAAAAGATATCATATAATAGCCCTTGATCAGGAGATTCTTTTAAAAAAAAGTTTGTGCAATTTAAATCATTCTTTGTGCCACAATTTGCCTTTGAAATTTATTAATAAATTTGAAAAAAAACAACTGTCCGGATACTTTTGGCAGGTTGGTGTAGTTGGTGAGAATGTTCCCACATGCTCGCAATTTACACATTAAAGGAATATACAATATTTTTGACGCATATTTTATTAATAGTACAGTTAACAATGAAAATTTTCATATATTCTTAAAGGAGATACCATTTTCGTATTAACATTATGCGGTTAGTTATTGTTAGCTTCGAGCAATGTCAAACCGCAATAAAAGCTTCCGATGATTTTAATATATATCAATTTTTTATCCATTGATTTAGACTATATATCAAGGAGAGAAACTGGTTCTGGGAGCTATTAAAGGTATGGTATCGCATTTATTTTTTCAGGTTTTTAAAATGCATTCTATTATAATTCATTTAAGGAATCTGGTGGTAGACATCTACTCCGAGTCTCAGGTTAAGGAATTAATAATAATATTTTTATTATTAGGAAAGAAACTGGAAATTTAAGTTTTTAGAGAAATTTTATGATAGGAAGACAACGGAAGGTAGATAAATGTTCTCTCTATGCTAAAGGTAAGTGATAAAATGTAGAAGAAAAATAACGACTTTGGAGATCAGCGTGATCCTTCGCTAAGTTTCATGAGATAGAATTCCTTAAAAAAATTTCAGATATTGGTTATTTATTTTTGAATTTCAATCTACTTGGACAAATTTATTACCAAATGATTAATTTATTGAAGTAATCAATCAAAAGGGAATTTTGGAAATTTTTTTAATTTGATTTTAGTGTAAATTTATGATATTATAATAGAATTTTGTGCGTAATTAAATCTTAACACTAATTATTGAGTATGAAATTATTATTTGAATTCAAATAAATTAGTTTGTCATTAAATGGGTGCGTTTTATATAAAAGTTTTAGCTTTAGTCGATTAGGCCAACTAATCTTATTTTATTTATTTAATTATTTTAACGGCCGAACCTAATATGTTTCGAACATTTTCGGTGGCGTTCTCTCAAATAGGAAAAGGCTGCATTCTTTCCTAAAAAGGTAATAAAAAATAATTCGATTTGACTGATCAACATCTTTGCCGTTATGCAGTTAGACAATCAAAAAATTGGATCCATTCGATCTATTTTTTGCTTTTTATCCACAAATGTTTCCATATTACCGAAAGCTAGTTTAGATCGCTTGGTATGAGAATTTAATTTTAATAACAACAACATTAATATTTACTTTTAAACAGAGGAAATTTTCAATTGAACTCACTAGATATGATATGCTAAATAATGTGAGTACTGTAACAGTGTAAAGGTCCTGGATGCTATTAATATTGGTATGTATTCTAATGTAATTATTTAAGGGAAGATGCTGCTAGTGATGCAACGAGGTTTCCACCTCAGTTGAACTTTGAAAGGAATATTTTAAATAAGAATTATTATATGTTAATAATATTAAACCTCGCCTTGCAATACTTTCATTAGATCCAATAAAAGATGAAAAAGAAGTCGTCGAGAAGGAACTTACGATTCGATGATAGAAGAAAATAATAATTATTCTCAATCAGATACATCAGGAATTTTTAATATGCATAATATTGCGTAATTTTTACGATCCGTATTTTTACGGAAGAATACGACACCCACGCAAATTTTCGTCCGAAACTATGCAAATTTATGTAAATTTTTACATAAACTTGCGTAAAATTTTTTGCAAAATTTTAATACATAATTTTTACGTAAATTTACGTAAAAAATTATGTAAATTTACGTAAAGTTTTTCGCAAATTTACATAATTTTTTACGCAAAATTTTCAATACGCAATATTGCGTTGCGAAAATATACGTAATATTTCGTTGCGAAAATATACGTAATATTGCGTTGCGAAAAATTTTTGAATTTTTTTTCGTAAATTTATGTATTTTTTTCTTTTTCTAAATTTCGTAATTCATTGGTTTTAATAGTGCTGTTAACATAGTTTAATTATTAATATTTTAGTTATATTTTCTTATCTGTATTTTCTTATTATTATTTTATTATACTTTATATCTTATCTTTATTATAGTTATTATATTATTGTAAATCAATTTAGTCATGTATTACGAATTATCAGTTGTTACCTAAATTAGTATATCTAGATTAATAATTTATTGTCGATCGGTAACGCGATGGCATAAGTGATGACAAGAGCCATGGCATAGATGGTGGCATGCATGATGACACGCATGATGGCATACTTGATGGCATACGCGACGAAATAGATGATGGCAAGAATTATTAGTTATAAATAAGCTGAGTTTTCCCTTAATCTCAGTCTTCAGTTAGATACAAATCAATATAAGTTCCAATACACTTTAGTATAAACCTATTAAATGTATTTAGCTCGTAGTGAGTAATAAATTGATAATAAAGTCTTGGTGACATTGAATATTATAATTTATATACTTTGATATTATTATTCTTGGTGAATAATAACTCTTTTCATTTGTTGAAAACCCGTNGTGTAGATTTGTTATAAGAGTCATAAGTAGAACTTTATGACTAAGTTGGGAGGAATTGTTAACATAGTTTAATTATTAATATTTTAGTTATATTTTCTTATCTGTATTTTCTTATTATTATTTTATTATACTTTATATCTTATCTTTATTATAGTTATTATATTATTGTAAATCAATTTAGTCATGTATTACGAATTATCAGTTGTTACCTAAATTAGTATATCTAGATTAATAATTTATTGTCGATCGGTAACGCGATGGCATAAGTGATGACAAGAGCCATGGCATAGATGGTGGCATGCATGATGACACGCATGATGGCATACTTGATGGCATACGCGACGAAATAGATGATGGCAAGAATTATTAGTTATAAATAAGCTGAGTTTTCCCTTAATCTCAGTCTTCAGTTAGATACAAATCAATATAAGTTCCAATACACTTTAGTATAAACCTATTAAATGTATTTAGCTCGTAGTGAGTAATAAATTGATAATAAAGTCTTGGTGACATTGAATATTATAATTTATATACTTTGATATTATTATTCTTGGTGAACATTTGTTGAAAACCCGTAGTTAAAGAATTGGTTTCTTTATTAATTGTCTTTGTGACGATAGAGATTTGTTCTCTATAAACCCCTTTAAAACCTCACCCTTGCCTCTTTCGAATAAAACCACATATCTAAATCCTTCATTATTGTATCTACTTACAAACCTTTCAACTATAGCATATTACATATAACTGCTGTGTGATCTTTTATATATAGTTTTTCCCTGCTTTAGTTGTCGTTCCCCTATTTTCTTTGAAGGTATAAATAGGCCAACAATTTGGTGGTGACTGTGAGATCCGGTCGCTGTAACACCTTTGAGATAGTGAATTANAGCTGAGTTTTCCCTTAATCTCAGTCTTCAGTTAGATACAAATCAATATAAGTTCCAATACACTTTAGTATAAACCTATTAAATGTATTTAGCTCGTAGTGAGTAATAAATTGATAATAAAGTCTTGGTGACATTGAATATTATAATTTATATACTTTGATATTATTATTCTTGGTGAACATTTGTTGAAAACCCGTAGTTAAAGAATTGGTTTCTTTATTAATTGTCTTTGTGACGATAGAGATTTGTTCTCTATAAACCCCTTTAAAACCTCACCCTTGCCTCTTTCGAATAAAACCACATATCTAAATCCTTCATTATTGTATCTACTTACAAACCTTTCAACTATAGCATATTACATATAACTGCTGTGTGATCTTTTATATATAGTTTTTCCCTGCTTTAGTTGTCGTTCCCCTATTTTCTTTGAAGGTATAAATAGGCCAACAATTTGGTGGTGACTGTGAGATCCGGTCGCTGTAACACCTTTGAGATAGTGAATTAAAATAGTATTTAATTCTTAGTAATTAGTTAATATTTAATTTTTATGAATAGCATCGAATCCTTAAATAGTTTAACTAGTAAATTCGCCCTTGAATATAGCAATCGAGTTAGAGAAATAGTTCAGCAAACAGAAATAAATAGTTACCCCCCTACTTTTAATAGTCAGCAACTTGAAGAATTGAAACAAATTAGAGCGCAACTTCATATTCTTTTTAACACTAGAGATAATTGTTTAGTCATTTTTAAACAAATTGAATCCTCTTGAATTCCATTCTTAAGTTTAAATTTATGAGAGCAAAAGCAAGAAACCTTTGTGTTGAAAAAGCCATTGAAATTAAAAACGAAACTGTTAACGAGATTGTTGATAGAGAAATTGCTAAATCCGAACAAGATCCAGAACACGAAAGCTTTTATACATTAAAAGACCTAAACAGAGTAAAGGATTGTCTTGATCAAATTGAACATCATAAGTGGATCAGAGATACCATCCTAATTGATAACGGTCAAAACTTTTTTAACAGACCTAAAAAACCAGTTCTCACTTGGAAAGTCCCTAACTAATTTGTAAACACTGGCTAATCACCAACGAAATCGATCATTACCAACTGTGAACATACCCCGAAGAAGATACCGTGTTTACCAGCAACAACAACAACAAACACCTCGACCACCTTTAAATACCTTACTTCCACCAAGGTCTCCACCACTACCACCTCACAATCGAATAAGAAATACCTCACCGGAAGGTTCGAATTTTTCACAAGCAAGACCCGCAACTCGTTCAAACACTCCTGTTAATACAGCATCTGAATCTTCTTCCCGATCTAGATCTATAAGTCCTATAAATAATCAACAGCGAGATTTATTGACAGAGCAGGACAACACAGAGATCCAGTACCGACCTCTAATTCTAAAAAATAGGAACGCAGCTACTGAAATTGACGAAGACGATCAATTACTAATAAACCTTGGAACATCAACCAACAACGATCAAGAAGAAGTAAACGAAGAAGAACCCCTTGAAGAAGATATACCTATTGACGCGTATAACGAACAAAACTTCCAACAATTTCTTAACTATATTAATCCGCTAAACGAATTAAATAATCACCCTGTACCTGAAGTTAACAACCACTCGGGTAATAATTCAGAAAACTCAGACGAAGAGATGGCAACTTACCTTGTGAAACCTCCAAAATTCTCTGGAACTTATGGAGAAGATCCATTGGAATGGCTCCAAGAATTTATAACCGCTGCAAAAGCGAATGCCTGGAATGATAGCAGAAAAATTGCAGTCTTTGGAGCTTACTTAAGAAAAAGACCAAGAGAATGGCACGACGAATGGACTGAAGCAAATGGAGGATACACTTGGGCTCAACTAAGCACTGTATTCACGGCCAAATATTGTAATGACGGATGGCGTGAACAGTGGAAGGACGAATTGAGAGCATTAAAACAAAGAAAAGGAGAAACAGTTGAAGATTACTACTACCAAGTGAAACAAATGACGAAACGAGCTGACCTAAATGCCAATGCAACGCTACCTTACTTCATAAAAGGATTACTTCCTGAAATAAAGGCAGTGGTAAAAACTCACGACCCAGCTGACCTTCCTACAGCTTTTGATAAAGCTAGAGCATATGAACAAGGAAAAAGCGAATTCACTTCCAGAAAACATAGAAAGACAAAAAAATATGAAAGCTCAAGCGACGAATCCAGTGATTCAAGTGAAGAGGAAAAACATTACAAGAAAAAGAAGAAGGAAAAGGAGTTAAAGAAAAAGAAGGAAAAGAAAGTTTCCAGCGATAATGAACTTGAAGAACTGACTAAACGCTTTAATGATTTACAAATTAACTTGGCGCAACAAATCGGAAACCTTAACAAACAATTAAACCAGCGCAACGAAAGACCTCGCGAAAGAAGAAACCTTGGATATAGACCAACCGTAACAGTCCAAAAATGTTACACTTGTGGTGAACCAGAACATTTCGCAAGGGACTGTCTATCTGAAAAAGTTTCTTATAATCGCTCTCGTGACAAAAGGAATGTTAGTTATGTAGAACAAGCCAACAGCGAAAATGAAGAGGAGTATGAAATCCTGGAAGCTGTAAGAAACAAAGTCAATACACGAACTACTCCCATAAGGAAACCAGGAAGACCACCTAAACAACCAGCACCTAAAACTGTATTCCCAAAAACACCACATCCTAAAGTGAAAATTCAAGAACCAGAAATTGTGGTGGATTTTGAAAAGGATCCATATGAAGAAGAGGACTCTGATATAGAGATGAAAGAAACTCCAGTAAAAGTAACTAAACCTAGCATAACTACCGCGAAACCTAAAGTCCCTAAAACCAAACGATTACCCTCAGTTATTGATCAACTTACCCCTTATGACATCTCTGAAGATATTTTAAAAATGACATCTAGTGCGAGGATTGGACAGTTGCTCAAATATCCTGACCAAAAGAAAAACTTGACCAAAATCCTTAGACGACCTACCCCCACCTCTGCAAACTTGTTAGAGACAGGATTAGAAAAGAGAACTACTGCAGCAAAATGCTATGTCCGTATTAAGAAAAATCCAATCGCCGCTGTATTAGATTCTGGCGCAGCTGTCAGTATTATCACTAATAAACTGAGACAACTTTTGAAACTTGAAATTACTAGACCTTCTAAGGTTACAGTTATTACTGCGAATGGCACTAGGCAACGTGCTCTAGGGATAATTGACTCAGTAGGAATAGTCGTTCAAGATTTACTTGTACCAATGCAATTGCAAGTAATTGAATCTACTGAGAAGAACCTTTTACTAGGAACTGACTTCTTTGAGAAGACCCAAGCGCAATGGGATTTCAAAGATTGTATTTTACAATTAACATATAATGATCAAACAACATTTGTTGAAACAACCCACTCTGATCAACTAATATATGAGGAAGAATCAGAAATTGAAAACGATGACGCAATTCAACAGGAAATGGAATACGAATTGGAAGAGGAGGATGATCTAGAAGAATTAGAATCCTATCACTCCGAACAAGCCAATGACACAGATAATAATATTAGTCCTCAGCAAGACGATAAACTGCCGAGTGAAGTAATTGACACTTCTGAAGAAAATCCCGCCGCTTTTATTCCCGCCTATGAAGTGCAACTTGATGGAAATCCTGATGAGTTAATAGTGCATAAAGGAATACTTGACAAACAGCAAACGATTGTAACCGATGAACTCTTTTCTGAAAATACCGATGTCTTCGCAGAAAATATTTCTGAAGAAGGACAAACTATTGAACTTACGCAGACTCACATTGTTGAACATGAAATTAAAACTCACGATACTGAACCAATTAAACAACGACCTTACCGAATCGCCCCACTGAGGCTGAATTTATAAAAGGAGAAATTGAAGCGATGTTAGATAAAGGAATTATACGAGAATCCAATAGTCCCTGGGCTTCCCCTGTTGTAATAGCACCGAAGAAAAACAACAAGAAAAGAATTTGCATTGATTATCGCAAATTAAATAAAGTAACAGAAAAAGACGTATATCCCCTACCTATAATTGATGATATACTCGACAATTTTGAAGGAGCCCAATGGTTCTCCACATTGGATTTGGCCTCCGGGTATTGGCAAGTAGCTTTGAAAGAAGCTGATAAAAAGAAATCCGCTTTCATAACCAAATTTGGATTATTTGAATTTAATGTAATGCCTTTCGGATTGTGTAATGCACCTGCCACATTTCAGCGATTAATGGATAAAGTGATGAGTCGACACATTGGAAAATTCTTAGTCGTATATCTTGATGACCTTACTATTTACTCCAAAACTTTTGAAGAACATGTAGAGCACTTGAAGATTGTATTTAAAGTTTTACGGAATGCAAAATTAAAGTTAAACAAGGATAAATGTTCTTTCTTTTTACCCTCTATTAAATTTTTGGGACATGAGATAACCCACGAAGGAATATTACCAGATGAAGAAAAATTAATTAAAGTCAAAAACTTTCCTACCCCATATAATCTCTGAACTCTCCGAGGATTTTTAGGACTTGCATCCTACTACCGCAAATTTATTAATAAATTCTCTGATGTAGCGAAACCTTTAAATAAATTATTACAAAAAGATGCGCCTTTCAAATGGGAAAAGGAACAGCAAAAAGCTTTTAGGCAGTTAAAACATTATCTTATTTCCACGCCAATTTTACAACATCCTAAGTTTGACCAACCTTTCTATCTTCACACTGATGCCTCTGGTGTAGGATTAGGAGCTGTATTAGCTCAGAAAGATGAAAATAATAGAGAATATGCTGTTGCATATGCTAGTAGAAGTCTTACCAAAGCTGAAAAGAATTACTCCACCACCGAACAAGAATGTTTAGCCATAGTTTGGGCTGTTGAGCATTTTAAACATTACTATGGTACTGCGCCTTTCTATGTCATAACTGACCACGCTGCCTTAAAATGGTTAAGGACCACCGAGCTTAAAGGACGACGAGCTAGATGGATATTATGATTGGAACCTTATAATTTCACCATTGTACACCGAGCAGGACGAAAACATAACAACGCCGATGTTCTTTCAAGATTACCCCAATATAATTAATACCGCAATATCCAATTACATATATAATAAACCAAGAAGTAAAATAAGTAGAAATCCGACATTAAAAACAATTCAGCTCAGGTCGTCGGTGTCCTGACAAGTCTTAATTAACAATGGAATTTTTAGAATATAGAAACATTAAACAGTATATACAAACCCAAACCTTACCTACAAACTCAAGAGATCAACAACGCATTAAATCAAAAAGCAAATATTTTAAACTTGAAAACAACCTATTATACAAAATTGACAGACGAAAGAAAACTCGTGGAAAATTATTACGAGTATTACACAAACATGAAGTAGAACCTGTATTATTCATGTTACATAATCACCCCTTAGGAGGACATTTAGGAGTAGACATAGTACATAACAAAGTACGAGAAATATATTATTGGCCACAAATGTATAATACTATTAAAGATTACATACGATCATGTGACAGTTGTCAACGTAGAGGAAAGAAAAGAAATCCAGAACCTCTGCAACCGATACCAGTAGGAGACCCATTCCATCGAATAGGAATTGATATAGTTGGACCTTTGCCACTTACTCCAAGAAATAATAAGTATATAGTAGTTGCTACTGATTATATAACCAAATGGCCTGAAGCACGAGCCCTACCAGAAGCTACCGCTCAACAAGTAGCAGATTTTATATTTGAAGATATTATTTGTCGACACGGTTGTCCGCAGATTATATTGTCTGACCGAGGAACTTATTTTAAAAATCAGTTAATAGAGAAATTATTGGAAAAATTTGAAATAAAACATTTATACTCGACACCCTATCATCCAAAGACCAATGGATTGGTAGAACGATTTAATAGAATCCTTGTGGAATCTTTGTCGAAGACCTCTGAAAAAACAACCGACTGGGATAAACATATACCTTCTGCCCTTTTTGCTTATAGAACTGCGAAACAAGCCACTACAAAAATTGAACCTTTTTATTTGGTATATGGAAGGACCGCTAATTTTCCCACTAAAGAAGGACTTGAATTTGCCAAAAATAATTTATTAACTCGACTTTTTACTCTTACTGATGAGTTACCTGTAATACGAGGACAAACACAAAAACAAGTTGCAAAACAACAGATTAAACAAAAAGAGTATCATGATCGACAAATTAAAAACATTAAAGAGTACCAAATTGGAGATAAAGTTTTAATGTATGACGCCGCCAAACATACAAGTCATATAGGAAAATTAGAGCCAAAATGGAAAGGACCATTTTATATTCACAACCGATTAACTCAAGGAGTGTATAAATTAAGGACATTGGATGGAAAAGTGTTACTAGCACCAATTAATGGATCGTTACTTAAAATGTATCACGAAAGAAGCACATGGGAGTCACAGATTGTCATCTTCCCATAGTAATCTGTAACACAAATAAAAATTGATTCACGGCGTAACCAAAGAAATAGATATATAAGCAGTAGTTATTCAGAAAAAATTTTGTTTAAGAAAATTTTTGAAAAATGTTGCGATATCAACAAGACCTTATAAGAATTGGAAGTTATACCTTAAGACCAATTACTCAACCTTATACTTAGAAGACCCTTGGGAAACTTCCGTTCAAAATGTTTATCAAAAGTTGAAACAAGAGATGCAACATCATAATAGAATTTTGATAATGATGTATGGATATTATTTAGGAAAATTAATCCAATTATCCATTACACCAAGATCTAAATGGCAAGAATTTGTCAGGAATTATCAAATTTCTAATGAATACTACTTCTATCGAGGATTAATTCGAATCTATGAACTGTTTAAGAGAGATCCAAATCAAATTTATCAAACTTCAGCCTTATCTTTCCGTATTATTGCCCGTATGAAAGTACTTGATTTAAGACAACTTTTGCAATGTAATCACGACCTTGAAGAGATTATTAATAGTGTAGATTTGTTATAAGAGTCATAAGTAGAACTTTATGACTAAGTTGGGAGGAATTGTTAACATAGTTTAATTATTAATATTTTAGTTATATTTTCTTATCTGTATTTTCTTATTATTATTTTATTATACTTTATATCTTATCTTTATTATAGTTATTATATTATTGTAAATCAATTTAGTCATGTATTACGAATTATCAGTTGTTACCTAAATTAGTATATCTAGATTAATAATTTATTGTCGATCGGTAACGCGATGGCATAAGTGATGACAAGAGCCATGGCATAGATGGTGGCATGCATGATGACACGCATGATGGCATACTTGATGGCATACGCGACGACATAGATGATGGCAAGAATTATTAGTTATAAATAAGCTGAGTTTTCCCTTAATCTCAGTCTTCAGTTAGATACAAATCAATATAAGTTCCAATACACTTTAGTATAAACCTATTAAATGTATTTAGCTCGTAGTGAGTAATAAATTGATAATAAAGTCTTGGTGACATTGAATATTATAATTTATATACTTNAGTAGAACTTTATGACTAAGTTGGGAGGAATTGTTAACATAGTTTAATTATTAATATTTTAGTTATATTTTCTTATCTGTATTTTCTTATTATTATTTTATTATACTTTATATCTTATCTTTATTATAGTTATTATATTATTGTAAATCAATTTAGTCATGTATTACGAATTATCAGTTGTTACCTAAATTAGTATATCTAGATTAATAATTTATTGTCGATCGGTAACGCGATGGCATAAGTGATGACAAGAGCCATGGCATAGATGGTGGCATGCATGATGACACGCATGATGGCATACTTGATGGCATACGCGACGACATAGATGATGGCAAGAATTATTAGTTATAAATAAGCTGAGTTTTCCCTTAATCTCAGTCTTCAGTTAGATACAAATCAATATAAGTTCCAATACACTTTAGTATAAACCTATTAAATGTATTTAGCTCGTAGTGAGTAATAAATTAATAATAAAGTCTTGGTGACATTGAATATTATAATTTATATACTTTGATATTATTATTCTTGGTGAATAATAACTCTTTTCATTTGTTGAAAACCCGTAGTTAAAGAATTGGTTTCTTTATTAATTGTCTTTGTGACGATAGAAATTTGTTCTCTATAAATCCCTTTAAAACCTCACCCTTGCCTCTTTCGAATAAAACCACATATCTAAATCCTTCATTATTGTATCTACTTACAAACCTTTCAACTATAGTATATTACATATAACTGCTGTGTGATCTTTTATATATAGTTTTTCCCTGCTTTAGTTGTCATTCCCCTATTTTCTTTGAAGGTATAAATAGGCCAACAGTGCATTTGTATTATATCACTTTATACATTTAATACATATTTATTGTATAATAAAATATTTCTCTTTATTACAATATAATAATAAATAAAAATCTATAATAATAAATAAAAATCTATAATAATAAATAAAAATCTATAATAATAAATAAAAATCTATAATAAATTGCTTTATCAACACTTTTTAATACTTCGCATACATACAGAGTTGCATTGGAAAATGATCGACTCTAATGTGTTATAAAAATATTACAGTTTAATATGAATAATGTTACATTTCTTTTTGAAATATTACGAGTAATAATACTTACATTTATAAAAATCTCATTAGACCCGTAATTCTTCGTTCTATTTAAAAGAGAATATTTTATTAGTTTATTTTGAATTCTTTAGAATCTTACCATCGAAAGTTTCACTTAAATAAAATATTACTGCATCCCAAATGTATTAGATTCTAGATTCATAATTGTAACTTTTGGTAATTTCATATTGGAAGATGAAAAACTGACGGAATTGTTAATGAATATATTAATATTAAATATATTATTTTTTTTACCTTAACCAAATCACTTTCTTACGTTTCAAATCGACTTATTTTGTTCTATTTACGTAGACTTCAGAAAAAATTTAATTTTCTAAATATCTTATTGATTGTCAATCCTTTTTTAAGCCCTAAAATCTTCCTAATGAGTCAGAAAATGTTATTAAAAACAAAATTCAAAAAATTCAAAACACTTCATGACATAATAATAATATTGTCAGTACTATATATCTGTATAAATAATACATATTACGAAATCAAAATAATTGATATTTCGTATATTTTTCGAAAAGTGATGTTTTCATTAGCATACCTGTAAACAAAATCAAAACATAAAGTCCAGTAACTTTTCATCTTAGTACATGTTAATTTATGTGTTTTTTTGCTTCAAAAAAAAAAAAAGAAAACAAACAGTAACTTTTTCTTAGTACATGTTAATTTGTGTTTTCTTGCTCCAAAACAAAAAAAAATTGATTTAAAT
>PQFF01000068.1:459140-499766 GCA_003547095.1 Diversispora epigaea | reverse complement strand
AAAGGAAACCAAAAATTTATTATTATTGGAGAATATAAATGAATTTGTATAATATTTTATATAAATTTGTATAAATGGACAAAAGTATAAAACCTTTTGCGCAATATAACGAAACTAAGTTAAAAACAAAATAAGATGTTATTATTTGTTTATATCTAATTTTTGTTTATATCTAATTTTTGGATTACACAAACTATAAATTGAATCAGATAAATAAAAATTTTATGATTACAAAGGGTTCTGTAATTAAAAATTTTGTATTCGTTATATTATTTTTATTTTATTAGTTTTATTAAATTTATTATTTAACAATTTTTAGTTATATTAATAAAATATAAAAAATATAAAAAAAAATCAAAACAAAAATGACAATTTTTTAATCAATAATGATCTGTTTGAAATTATTTTTTTTCAATATTATTATCTTCATTATTATCTTCATTATTATCTTTGTTATCATCTTCGTTATCATCTTTGTTATCATCTTCGTTATCATCTTCGTTATCACCTTCTTCACTATCATAATTTTCTTCTTTACTATCATAATTTCCTTCTTTACTTTCTTCACTATAATCACTTTCATCTTCGTCATTCAATGGCCTTTTTTTATTTTTTGCATTTTTTTCCGCAAGTTTTAATGCATTTTTTTGAATTTCTTTGAGAGTGGAAAATACAATTTCGTCCTTTCTTTCGTCCTCTTTTTCGTGATTTTTTAATTTTTTATTCTTGTGGTTGTTTGGCTTTGGCATTGATTTTGTTGGCGGTGGCAGTTTTCGTGGTAGTGGCGGCAGTTTTCGTGATGGTGGTTGTAGTTTTCGTGGTAGTGGCGGCAGTTTTCGTGGTGGTGGTTGTAGTTTTCGTGGGGGTGGCAGTTTTCGTAATGGTGGCGATTCATCTTCGGATTCTTCCGATATGTTATTAATTATTTCAGAATTAATTAATTTATTCTATAAAATTTTATTAGAAAATTTATTAATATTTTTTTAAAAACTTCATATAAAAGAAAGATAATACTTTACTAAATTCTTCTCAAGTCGCTCTTTTGTAATTTTTTCAGTTATTTTAACACAGCGATTATCGGGGTTTAGATATATTTGCGCAATCGAGATTGCCAAGTAACTTGAGTTTGCGAACAATCTTCGGGATCTTTTCATATTTTATCTATTATACAATCCATATGGGTTGCTTCGTCATCATCACACACTGGTCTGAAAAGAATTTTATAACACTCCGTCACTACTGGTAACATTTTCCACTCATATATTTTCTCTATTCGAGAACTGTCGATTGGTGGTAGTAATTTGAATACTTCATGTATAGCATTCTTTATTTTGCAGCATAACGTTCCCCTCAAATGGCGAAACTTCGCGATCATCAGGAATTAAATATAAACGTTCTAGTGCGTCCAAAATATACCGATCTATAGCGTCCTACGAATACCACCTATGTTCATATAGCGTATTAAATATGCCGTTCTAGTGCGTTCTCCGAACACTTCGTATATATAGCGTACTAGAACGCACCGTTCTAGTGCGTTCTCCGAACGTTTCGTATATATAGTGTACTAGAACGTACCGTTCTAGTGCGTTCTCCGAACGTTTCGTATATATAGCGTACTAGAACGCACCATTCTAGTGCGTTCTCCGGACGTTTCGTATATATAGCATCCTAGAATGCCTCTATATAATTCCGGATGATCACCTTTTAGAATATTTCAAATATTTTAATTAGTTGCAAAATCTAAGTGCTTCATTTATATATTTTAAAGAAACATTTTCTTACATCTTCTCTAAGATTTTTTTCGAAGTATGACATCTATTTTTTGCTCGTTAAACTTCCATTAAATTCAGGGTAATTGTTTTCAATATAATCTTTGGCAGCATGTCTCATCTCTTGTAGGGTCGGATAAACGTGATTCTTGGCTAGGTTTTTCGCAGCATTTTTTATTATTATCTATATTAAAAAAATTTTTAACTTTTGAATTATTTCAAAATTTGACGAATTTAGATAATAATTTCTTACTTCGTGAAAACCTGCTTCATCGTCAGGTACAGGATTTTTCTTACATTCTTCTTGGTTTTTAATAATTAAATCCATTTTTTCTTTCATTTCGTCCATTTTCTGGAACATTTTCTTAACTATTTTATATATATCTATAATGATATAAAATAATTATTTTTTGTTATAATTATTTTTTTAAATAAATTATATTTTTATTACCTTCGTTAATCTTTGTCGCCGTTTTTTCTGAAATTCTCGAAACAGCGGGTACGCTAGGACTAGAAGCAGAAGCAGCAGGTACACTGGAATTGGAAGCAGAACTGAAAGCAGCGGGTACGCCAGAAGAAATAACATTTCTTTTGCTAGAAAACAAGGATTTTGATTTATTCGACGACATTCTATAAAATTTTATATAAAATAATTCAATATATTGCGTATTTATGCGTATTTATTTCACATAATTACGAAAGTCCCTTTAATGCATTATACACATATGTTTTCAAAATATTTCGAAGAACAACAAAGAGTTACAAAAAAAAATTACAAAAAAATAATCGTTTTCAAATATTTTTTCAGAAAATGAAAACAAAAAAAAATAAAAATCTCGTAATGAAAGATAAGAAAAAGTGCAAATACAGAATAGGGTGATACTTTTGACCCAATACTCCTTGTAAACATTTTACTATGATTCTTCATAATGCACATTTTTTTATCTACCAGAATAGTTTCTTTGAGTCAAGGAGTATTGGGTCAAGGGGTAATAAAGTAAAAATCTTTAAAAATTGCTTTATATATATAATAAAATTATCAAGTAACTTAATATAAATATAATAAAATGCTAGGCTATGCCGTAAAAATTATCCAATACAATTTTGACAGAATTATATTATTAAATAAAGACAGCCGTGCTAGCCATATTTACATCACAGAACATAACATACCCCGATTTTTTCTTGTAATTAAAGACATAGCCGTGCTAGCCACATTTACATCACAGAACATGCCATATCCTGATTTTTTTTTGTAATTTTAATATCCTAAGAAAGGTAAAAAATAATTGTTCATTTATATTCTTTTTATATCACGGAATACAACATAAAATTACAAATTATCATATATATATATATTGTGCCTCAAATCAACGTTATGCATCAATCTAAGGCATTGCATATATAACTTTATAGCTACATTTATATCACAGAACATTTCACAAATATAGAAAGTGCCAATTATCCTTATATTCTTTTTATATCACAGAACATTTCACAAATATAGAAAGTGCCAATTATCCTTATATTCTTTTTATATCACAGAACATTTCACAAATATAGAAAGTGCCAATTATCCTTATATTCTTTTTATATCACAGAACATTTCACAAATATAGAAAGTGCCAATTATCCTTATATTCTTTTTATATCACAGAACATTTCACAAATATAGAAAGTGCCAATTATCCTTATATTCTTTTTATATCACAGAACATTTCACAAATATAGAAAGTGCCAATTATCCTTATATTCTTTTTATATCACAGAACATTTCACAAATATAGAAAGTGCCAATTATCCTTATATTCTTTTTATATCACAGAACATTTCACAAATATAGAAAGTGCCAATTATCCTTATATTCTTTTTATATCTCAGATCATATAGAAAATTGCGAAAAAATTCGAAAATAAAGAATAAATTGAAAGATATATATAGAAATGCCACAAATACAATTATAGCTATATAGATAATTGCGAAAAGATTTGAAAATAAAGAATAAATTAAAAAGGATATATAAGCACCATGAAAAAGAGCAGTCAAAGCATCATAAAAAATTTTAAAACTAACAATTATTCAAATAAATTTTTAACTTTAAAAAAATGTCTAGAAATTTTAAATGCACATTTTGTGAAAATTATTATTCAACCCTTAATAGACTTTCCCAACATTTGAAAAGATGCAAACAAACTTTTTATTCTAGTACAGAAGAATCCAATGAAGAAGTTTCGGAAATAATTTCAGATATCAATGATATGTCCTTAGATAGTGAAGAATTTCAAAGTGTTCTGGAAGACTTACCATCAAGTTCCAAAACAAGGGAAAATCCATCGCAAAATCTTTATGAATTTGAAGAGTGTGAAGAGTATGATGGTGACATTTCATTAATATCACAGCCAAATATAATTCAAGATTCTGAAATGTTTGAAGAAATATTAAATTTCGAAGAACCTGAAAATCTTGAATTGATTGAAGAAGTGTTACAAAGTCAAAGCAATGAAGAACTCAGAAATTCTGAGTTTTTTGAAGAACGTTTTCGAAGTATTGAAGAATTCGAAATTGAAGAACCCGAAATTGAAATTAATGAATTTCCAAATGAAGCTTATGCTGATTTGATGACTCTTGTTACTAAACATAATCTAAATAATAAAGCTGGCAATGCAATTATAAAATTCTTTAATAAGCATTCCAATGTATCCATTTCTCCCCTTCCCAAAAATATTGTTGTTGGTCGAAGATATATGGATAATGAATTCACGATTATCATACCATAAACATTCTATATTAAGTCATAACAATGTAGAATATTTTATTCATTATTGTCCAATTGTTAATTGTATTGAAAATCTTTTATCAAATCCGGAAATAACCAAACATTTTGCATATGATTACAAAGATTTGGCGGTAATTTATTTATAAAATATTTATACAATATTTCTAAATTGATACTAAACTATACTAAATTATTATTTCATAGTTCGAGGGGGAAAAATCATATGGAGAACAATTTACTGGAAACTGGTGGAAAAGTGTGAACGCCTCGATTCCATCAGTAGCAAAAGTTTTGTCAATCATCCTGTATTCAGATGCTACTACTCTTGATACATTAGGAAAGAGTTCGTTACACCCCATCTACATATCTCTCGGCAATATTCCGACATGGCGAAGAAATAAGGAAGATGCTAAACAATTATTGGGCTATCTTCCAATCATATCTGCTAAAGATGAAACTGAAAAAAAATCATCTGAATTTAAAATATTAGTTCGTAAAACTTTTTATAACTCAATTAAATTCTTATTGGAACCTCTATTTGAAAATACAAGCATTGATTTAAAAATTGATGGCAAAAGAATCTGGTTTTATACCAGAATTTCTACTGTAATCTGCGATTGGCCAAAAGCATATACTTTTTCATTAACTTATAAATCATCAAATTCGAATTATCCTTGCCATTTTTGTTTAGTATCAAAAGACAATTTGGCTAATACTTGTTTAAGGAAAAGTCAGGCAGTGCTTCGTAACAAAGAAAATATGAAAAAATATTATGATAATGATACAACTAAAGAAGCTAGTTTGGAACCAGTTTATAATTATTTTTGGAATATTCCGTAAGTTTTTGTCTAAATTTAATCAATTTGTTTAACCAGTTTGCGATTATTTTTGGAATATTCCATAGGCTTTCGTTTAATTAACCAGTTTACGATTATTTTTGGAATATTCCGTAAGCTTTCGTCTAACTTTTTATATTCTTGAGTATATTCTAACTATAATTTTTAATTTAGAGACTTAAACATTTATGATGCCACTGTTCCCGATAGAATGCATCACTTGGATTTAGGTTTATATCACTATCAAATAGAATTTACAAAAGAGTTATTGAGTAAATCTTCGATCGATAAATTCAACAGAAGAA
This sequence comes from Diversispora epigaea, assembly GCA_003547095.1. Classification (NCBI taxonomy): domain Eukaryota; kingdom Fungi; phylum Glomeromycota; class Glomeromycetes; order Diversisporales; family Diversisporaceae; genus Diversispora; species Diversispora epigaea. The sequence goes on along the minus strand of PQFF01000068.1, from coordinate 494,080 downwards.
TTGCAGAAATTCCAAGACATCCGGGTTTAAAAATATTTGCAGGAGGGTTACAATCAATTGCCAGATTAACTGCAAATGAATTTAGAGATTTAATGAAGGTGATGGTATTTGTAATTGATAATTTACATAATAAAGATCTTTCGGAAGTCTACGTGAAATGGAATGAAATGTATTTATTGAGTAGGTTGGAAACATTTAAAGAAAGTGATCTGAAAATTTTTCAGGTAATTTATTCATGTATATCACATATTATATATATTATATATATATATATTAAAGTAATAATTAAACATATTTTAAAATTATACAGAAAGCGATCGATGATTGGGCCAATCTATTCATTAAATTATTTCGGAATATTTCTGGATTGAAATTTCCAAAGTTACATTCATGGAAGTATCACATTATCGATACAATTCGGAAATATGGAGCAATAAATGGATACACAACTGAGACATATGAAAGTTTACATGAAACTTATGTTAAAATACCATATCGTCTCAGTAATAAAAGAGATGTGGAAACACAAATAATGAAAATTGTAAATAAATATAATTATATTCAAAATATTATGTAACATTTAATAATTAATTTTTATAATATTTTTTTTAGATTCGGCGCAGAGCAATAATTTTGCAAAAACAAATGGAAAAAAAATATAAAATCTCGGTCCCTTTAAATTATACTTCGAAGTTGTTTGACTTTAAATTTTCAGAAGCCTCTGAATTTTGTGAAAAACAAAAAAACAATTCGAATCTAAATGAAAAAATGAGAAAAGGTTTTATCCAATTTTTTAACCATTTGAAGCTCGATTTTTCGAAAATAATTTCTACTGACACCCAAATAAAGATATTTGGATCTGTTACATTGAATAACAGTACTTTTTTACGTGCAACAAACAAATACTATGATAATCCATGATTTAGCAATATAGCTGTAATTATGGATACTGACAAACTTTCACTGGTCAAAAATTTATAAAACCTACACCTATCGGGTACCAGATAGGTGTAGTATCTGTGCCTAATATCGTACACATATCGGGTATCCGATAGGTGTGAAAAATGTTTTTTTACATATATCGGGTACCCGATAAGTGTGAAAAATGTTTTCTCACACCTATCGGATACCCGATATGTATACGATATTAGGCACAGATACTACACCTATCTGGTACCCGATAGGTGTAGGTTTTATAAATTTTCGACCAGTGTTTCCAACTATCAGTCAGATAGCGGAACTTGTTATGCACAGGTATATATTAGTAAAATATAAAATATAATTATGAAATAAAATATAATGTAGATTTACTAAACTCAATTTATTTATTTAGACATTATTAGTAACACAAATAGTATTACCAAATAAATCATTGCATCTTGCACTTGTGCAATGGTATGATTTTAAGTCCTGGAATACTCCATTTGTTTATGGTTGTCCTTGGTTGGAGTTAGTAGAAAAGTACAATTTTATAGAAATAGAAGCGATCGAAGAAATAGTGCATAGTTCCACGATTTGATAAAAAAAATGAATATTTTGTAAATAAATACATATTTTAAAATAATATTTGTATTATATAATTTATATATAAATAAAGTTTTTATGCAACATTTCATTTCCTTTATATCAAGGAAACTTTGCTTCAATAATTCTATCATTCTTTTATCATTTTATTTTGTTTCAAAAAGTATTTGCATTTTTATTTGTGAAAATAATAGATAATACTGCTTTTTCTTAATATTGATATACAATACATTCCTTAAGATTAATATTGATAGACAAAGATAATACATTAATATTGATAGACAATACTTCATAATATAATGAATATTTATAATTAATAAATAATAATACACATCCCTTAATATAAATATTGATAGACAATACTTCGTAATGTAATGAAAGACAATACATATTTAATTAATAAATAATAATACATATCCCTTAATATTGATAGACAATACTTCATAATATAATAAAAGATAATACATATTAATATTTAATTAATAAATAATAATACAATACTTCGTAATATAATGAAGGATAATAACTTATTTAATGAATGTATAAATTACATTTAGAATTAAGTTTATGAATCATTGCATGTGGAAATATTCGATAATACTGCTTTACGTGTTAAAGGTCAAATTTTATTTTATAAATATATTAATAAAATTTAATATTATAAAATAAGGGAGGATTGGAAGAGGAAGATAATAAGTAATTATAATTTTTAATAAAATTTCAGAAACATCAATTTTTGATTAATACAACGATGTAAAGAGATAATTAAAAGATTTTTCTTTAATGATTCAATAAAATGTAAGGAGATAATTAACAGATTTTTCTTTTAATGCATTAAATATTAGATAACAATGAAATAATATATCAACGAATTTTTAACAAAACTATTTATAATTTCACATAATTATTATGCAATCCTTCGAAACGATTTATTAATTAAATAATACACATGCGTCATATATGTAAAGATGTAAGAAGATAATTATGAAGAGTTAACAAATATTTTGTAAGTTGATAGCAGAATACAATATATAAAAAACTGAAATTCTAAATGTTTTCTTCAGAAATTTCAAATATTACTTAGATAGTAATAGTTTTAGAAAAATAAAACCAAATTAAAAATTTCAAACATTACTTAAATACTTTTTAATAGTTTTAGAAAAAATCAAAAATGTCAGAACATAAAAAGGATTACTTTCTTATTATCGAAAACAAAAGAAAGACAATCAAAATTTTGCCAATCTTGTAACAGGGAAATCAAAATTTACCAAAAAAAGCTTTCGCAAATCATCAACTTCTGCTGCATCAACACCAGTTGCATCAATTTCAGCTGCCGCTGCTGTAACAACAGATGTTACTGCAACAACAACACCAATAACACAACCAGTCGTATTAATAACAACAAGACCAACAACACCAACAACACCACCAGATGTAGAAGAAGCAATAGCATCATTATCATCTCCTGCTAGAAAGAAACGAAGAACAACGACCGGAGTTGAAGAAATTGAAGAACATTCTGACGGTAATATTTCGAATTCTTTTGAAAATGTTTTACAATATACAAATAATTTTAAAATTAATATTCTTTTATTTAGATGATGCTCCTCTCACTCATAAAGATGGTAAAGTTTTTCTAAGCAAATTTGAGAAATTAGAAAAAGAAATATCCGATATACGAAGAATGCTGGAAGCAAGTGAAATGGCCGCATCAGACTACATGCACCGTAAAGATTTTATAAATGTAAATATTTATTTATAAAGTTTTTGTTTAATCAAAATTTCACTCACAAAATATTTTAAAATAGGAACTTGTTTTGAAGATTGCTAATATAACAATAAAGAAGAATATATATCCTGATCGAAAATATTTAAAGAAAGCTGCTTCTAAATATGCAGAGAAAGAATATCCGAAGTATTTCGGAGGATGGGAGGACAAACAATGGAGTTTTACTTTGGAAAATATATTTATTCCAAGGTAAGTTTTTAGTTGATTTACATTTTCAATTATGATTAAATCTAACTGAAAATTTTGAAACCTAACAGTTGCTTGCGAAACATTGAAACTTGAGAGGAACAATAGCTTCACAAGTACGTTCGTCAATATTTGCAGTATTCGGAGAACTTCAGCTACCTCCAATAAACACTAAATCTCTTCCAGGTGTTATTAAAGCTTGGAAAGAATCTCAACAGGTTAAAGAAGCCTATAAAAAATTGAGTGAACAAAGACAGGATAGCGGATTGACCTGGAGTGGTCGAATTATTCAAAAAACTTGGCCAAATATAAAAAAAATATCAAAAGAAAAACTAGCCTTTGCCATTTCAATCTGTCAGTTTTTATTAAATTCAAAAAATGGGTCTATCAAAATAAATGACGAAATTGTACGAAGACTGATGGAAAAAAATAAAGTGAGTAGAATATATCAATATCAAAAAAATTTGTATTTTTACGAAATACTCGAAATATTTATAATTATTTGTTATCTGTAGACCAAAATAGAAAGAGGCGAAAATTTTGAATTTGAAGAGGAAAGTTTTGATGAACAAGCAGATGAAGAAAGGGAGGAAGAAGAGGAGGAAGAAGAGGAGGAAGAAGATGGTTCACGAACGATATCTAAGACATCTGAAGGAGAAGACCAAAGAAAAAAAGGAAAAGGAAAAAAAAGAGAAAGAGTTGAAGAATTTTCAAGAGAAGGAACAGAAGAAGAAGTAATGTCAGAAGGTTTTAGTATTAGGAGTTAAAATAATTTTATTTTATAATGCAGTTCTGCGAAATACTCGATTATTTTAAATATTTTTATATCGTGTTTTGCGAAATACTCGATTATTTTAAACATTTTTATATCGTATAATGTAGTTCTTCGAAATACTTCAGATTATTTTAAATATTTTTATATCTTATATTTATATTTTATATTTTATATTTTATATTTAAAGAATATTTTAATTCTATTAAATAAAAAAACANTTTTGATGAACAAACAGGTGAAGAAGAGGAGGAAGAAGAGGAGGAAGAAGATGGTTCACGAACGATATCTAAGACATCTGAAGGAGAAGACCAAAGAAAAAAAGGAAAAGGAAAAGAAAGAGAGAGAGTTGAAGAATTTTCAAGAGAAGGAACAGAAGAAGAAGTAATGTCAGAAGGTTTTAGTATTAGGAGTTAAAATAATTTTATTTTATAATGCAGTTCTGCGAAATACTCGATTATTTTAAATATTTTTATATCGTGTTTTGCGAAATACTCGATTATTTTAAACATTTTTATATCGTATAATGTAGTTCTTCGAAATACTTCAGATTATTTTAAATATTTTTATATCTTATATTTATATTTTATATTTTATATTTTATATTTAAAGAATATTTTAATTCTATTAAATAAAAAAACAACAAAAAAAAAGTGTATTTGGTACTTCATAAAATTACACGTAATTTTTTTTACGGTAGATATTTCCTGTGCAAAAACTTACGCAAAAATTTACGCAAAAACTTACGCAAAAATTTACGCAAAAATTTACGCAAAAATTTACGCAAAAATTTACGGAAATTTACGCAGTGAAAATTTACGCAAAAATTTACGCAAAAATTTACGCAAATTTTATATCTTATAATAATACGTTGTTGACTTATTTTTATTTATTTTCTTATTTTTCTATATTATTATCTATTTCTATTATTTACTTACTATTATTTATTATCTATTATATTATATAATATTACAGTAGATCAATTTCTCAATATGTAATACAAATTAACTTTTATTTCTTAAATAAGTATATTATTAAATTCTTGTAAATCTGTAATACAAATTAGAGTATTAGTTATAACACGAGTTAATACTTTAGTTAAAGTACTAGTTAGAGCACTAGAGACGGTACCAGTTAAGGTATTAGTCAAGGTACCAGCATAATTACTAATCAGATTACAAGTTAACTTTACAGTTAAATTAATAATGTATATAAAGGCTGAGTTTTCCCTCAACCTCAGTTTTCAGTTAGATACAGTTCAATATAAGTTCCAATACACTTTAGTATAAACCTATTAAATGTATTTAGCTCGTAGTGAGTAATAAATTGATAATAAAGTCTTGGTGACATTAAATATTATAATTTATATACTTTGATATTATTATTCTTGGTGAATAATAACTCTTTTCATTTGTTGAAAACCTTGTAGATAAAGAATTGGTTTCTTTATAAATTGTCTTTGTAACGATAGAGACTTGTTCTCTATAAACCCCTTTAAAACCTCACTCTTGCCTCTTTCGAATAAAACCACATATCTAAATCCTTCATTATTGTATTTACTTACAAACCTTTCAACTATAGCATATTACATATAACTGCTGTGTGATCTTTTATATATAGTTTTTCCCTGCTTTAGTTGTTATTCCCTATTTTTCTTTGAAGGTACAAATAGGCCAACAACGTATAAAATTACGAATATTTTTGCAGAATTTTTTCGAGGTGTCTAAAAATCCGTAATTTTACGGTAGATATTTTTTCGAAATTATTGTGCATCGAAATATTCCGTAAATATACGCAATATTTCGAAAGAATATTCGTATAATTACGGAAAATTTTACGTTTTGTAATAATTACGGAGATTTACGCCTAATAAAACTTCCTGATGTAATGAATTAATTCCAATAATAATTGATGAAGAAAGTAATTGTAATCATAATAATCTTCATCATTATAATGAACATTATCATCATCATCATCATCATCATCATCGTCATCATCATTGTCATCATTATCATCATCATCAAACAATTGTCATCATCATCATCATCATCATCATCATTATTTATGATGATAATGGTGATAATAATGGAGCGATAAAGGGTAAGAATATATACATATTTTTGTGCATTTATTTAAAATTAAGTACAATTAATCACATTATTTTTTTTAAAGATTTAAAGTTTTCGAAAAGAATTTATCGATATTTGCCGTTTGTCAATGCTCTGATACGCTTTCAATTTTGAACAAAAGTAAATTGGTAACTTTAATATATAAAATTATTTATTTCAAGAACAAAATATATACATAGATATATTTGTCATCATCATTATTCTTATTTGTATAGTATTGCAAAAGACTTTAGAAATGATAGGTAAGCCAGATCATTTTTTGTTGAAAGGCGCAATAGTCTTGAATACATTATTGCAATAAAAAGGACTGTTGAAGAATATCGAGAAAGTGTTGAGGGTTGGGCAACAAAGAGCTATTATATTTGTTTACAGAGTCTCTTAGACAATCAATGCACAACCCTCCGCAAAGAACATTGGTAATTATAATTTATGTGATCTGATCAAATTATTATTATTATTATTTTCCTTTTTTTTTTGACAGCAAATTATTTGGCAAGACTAGACTATTATCAAGACGTATGTTAGAAACTTTCATACAAATGTTACGCGAGTGGATTGCCTGGATTTTAGTAAGAAATGAATCTGAAACATCAAAATTCAAGTAGATTCAAGAAATAATCCTAAAAGCGACAGAACTTTTCCTCATAGTACTAATTTGTAGTTAATAAGAATTAGTTTTAGGACGAATTGGCTTTAAATCATAATCTTACTTCCCAAGATTTATAGAATTCTTATGCGTGGATTTTATACAATTGGGAGATTAACGAATTTAAAAACAACAATCTTCTTGGTTAATTTTATATTAGCAATCATATTGATCTTATTATTAATCGTATTTGAAATTTTTTAAAAATATTTATACTTTTCTTGATGGTTGCTTCCATCCATGTTGTTGAATGAAGAGACGGAAAATATTAAAGATAGTTGCGACCCAATATATGAATTGGGCACACTTAGAAAAGATTCGCCAGGTATATATAAATTTTATTAAATTAATTTATTTCATTTCATAATTAAAAACTTTTACACATTTATATATCTCTCATATACTCTCTTCTCTTATTTCTCTCTTTTATCGTATCGTTCTTTCTTTCTTTAAATAATGTAGCCTCTTTTCAAAAATAATTCCCTCCTTGCCTTTTACCATGCTTACATCATAATCGAAACAAGATGCAAGGATACCGAATTCAAATTCCAAAAGATAGTAATTATATATGATATATTTATCAATCGGAGTAGTCATTCTGCGTGGCCGAAATTTAGAATCTTCTAGTTAGACAGGTATAACATCATAAGTTAAATTTCACATTTAATTAAATTTCTTCAAAAAGGATAATTTGTTTAGTAATTTCAAAAAATATTTTTTAAATAAATATTGAAACTTACACTCCACTATTAAATATAATCTTCATGATCAAACGAACGGAAATAACGTAACTGTGATACATTCTTTGGTAGTAAAACCACTTCTTGTATCAAAGTTTCATAATATTTTGGTTTTTCTTAGAAAGCCTATTTACCAGGTAATTATAGTTAATCATAAATAGGAGTTAGGTCATTTTTGCCTTTTACTAATTATCTATTTTTTTTTTAAAAAAAAAAAAAGGTATATAAAATACCGTGATAGGATCGAGTTATAATGATCGTAAAGTTTATATAATTCCATTGCTTGATTTTACAGTATGCAAAGATCTTGGGGACCTCGAACGTCATAGTGAAAATTATTTTTGGTTTCTATTTTCTCTTTTTCGAATATCTTCGTGGCCACATAGAAAAGTTATTAATAATCCTAAAAAAATGAGCCCTTTCCTTCATGTTATTCGTGAAGAGAAAGGTTATGAAGTCTATCAGACACCTAAAATTATGGCAGTCTTAGTTTTTAAATGATTAGGTATTTTTTTCGTCATATCATTTTGTATTTATTATATGTTATTTCGTTTTGTATATCAATTATAAGATCAAATACAACATTCAAAATTAGCGCCTCTGTAAATTTATATACTAGATGGTATTTAATCGTTACAGAGATTGGGCTATTAAAAAGAGAAGGACTAAAGAGATATTTAATATTTATATTTATAATATGTTTGATCTAGGATCAATGTTATTACTATACTTGCACGCAAAATTATTTTGGGGCCCCGAAATTGCAATTTCGGGAAAAAAAGTCGAAATAGTTTTTCATAGAAGACGAAATTATTTTACTTAAAACCCGAAATTTTTTGACCACCCAGATTTATTCTTTGATTGAAGATATACATAACTGGGTATTTTTTTACTTTTATATATAGAATAGATTCTGCATAAATCTCAAAAAGTCGAAATACCTCAAAAATCCAAAATCAATTTTGGGAACATGTATAGTTATTACCATTAGCAAGTAGCTTTAGATTATCATGGAAAAATCATTTGCAAAATTAAGTATTCAACTATGCTTCTAGCTTTAGTTACGTGACTTGAGTTAGTAGGTCTTTTTTTTTTCTTCTTTCTCTTTCTCTTTCCGGATGTAGTAAATTTTTTTTATTATTTTATTATTTTTATTATAATTATTATTTATTCTCTATTCTATTAATATTATTTTATTTTTAGTTATTTCTAGCGAGATATTTGGAAGTTTCGGGGGCACCTTATTTATATCATTAAAAGTAATTTAAATACAGTTTTGCCATGGGATCTTCCAAACTCTTTCCGCAACCACCATCAAAAAAAATGTTCATAAATTATTTTATATAATTTTATTAATAAAATTTTATCACTTTCTTTATTCCACCTGTTTTTATAGTAATCTTTCCTCATAATCTCATCAACTTCATTTTGCTCAACATGTTATGGAGCTAGTTATATTAAGAACTTTAACTTCAAACGAGAAACTGAACCATGTGGTTCGATGTTTTGAAACGAGTGACCTTTCTTTGCTAGTGTTGATATATCATGGTTTCACTTTATCTCTTCTTGTCGTATCTTTACTTTGGTTTTTATGAACGAGCCAGATATGCATTATTGGGCCGAGACTTGGTAGGGATTTGTCGAGCCGTTGGTTAATTTTGCGCTAAAAGCTTTATCGAAAAATATGAATTCTCTTGCCAGGAGGTATCCATAAAATCTTTCGGGGGTCCAGTCAGTTGTCCGATGGGCTGAGGTTTAATTTAAGGGGTACGTGTAACACCTGTGTGAGTGTTATTCTGAAGAAGGAAAAACATATGCAGGGACCGGTTTAATTTAGACATAACGGGAGTTGTGCAATGGACTGAATATTTTGTGTAATTAAGGAGGGGTAACACTTGCATTGAGCTTATACTATATAAGGTATGGGCATGTGAGGACCTCCAAGGTTATGCATGTATGGGCGTAAAAACCTGAATCTTGTGCCAGCTTTTACGGTGTATATTACGGGATTAAAAACCTGGTCGGTTAACAGGTTTGGATAATTTGGATCACGAGAAATGTTAGGTATGATTTTATTCCGGTGTGATTTCGATGTGTTGGGAATTAGGGAGGAACCAAGGTGTAGGAGTTGAAAAGCGGATTGGTTTTTGTGAAAGGGTTAGTTGTTGTGGGGTTTGTGTTGGTTAAAGTGTTAGAGGGTTAGTTGTTGGTCGGGTTGTTGATATGGTTTATTTTTGTTCCATATAGTATTTTTACATAGCTTTTACCTTGTATTGATATCCGGTGGTGGGTTTATACATGTTCCCAAAATTGATTTTGGATTTTTGAGGTATTTCGACTTTTTGAGATTTATGCAGAATCTATTCTATATATGGAAGTAAAAAAAATACCCAGTTATGTGTATCTTCAATCAAAGAATAAATCTGGGTGGTCAAAAAATTTCGGGTTTTAAATAAAATAATTTCGTCTTCTATGAAAAACTATTTCGACTTTTTTCCCCAAAATTGCAATTTCGGGGCCCCAAAATAATTTTGCGTGCAAGTATAGTNTATACTATATAAGGTATGGGCATGTGAGGACCTCCAAGGTTATGCATGTATGGGCGTAAAAACCTGAATCTTGTGCCAGCTTTTACGGTGTATATTACGGGATTAAAAACCTGGTCGGTTAACAGGTTTGGATAATTTGGATCACGAGAAATGTTAGGTATGATTTTATTCCGGTGTGATTTCGATGTGTTGGGAATTAGGGAGGAACCAAGGTGTAGGAGTTGAAAAGCGGATTGGTTTTTGTGAAAGGGTTAGTTGTTGTGGGGTTTGTGTTGGTTAAAGTGTTAGAGGGTTAGTTGTTGGTCGGGTTGTTGATATGGTTTATTTTTGTTCCATATAGTATTTTTACATAGCTTTTACCTTGTATTGATATCCGGTGGTGGGTTTATACATGTTCCCAAAATTGATTTTGGATTTTTGAGGTATTTCGACTTTTTGAGATTTATGCAGAATCTATTCTATATATGGAAGTAAAAAAAATACCCAGTTATGTGTATCTTCAATCAAAGAATAAATCTGGGTGGTCAAAAAATTTCGGGTTTTAAATAAAATAATTTCGTCTTCTATGAAAAACTATTTCGACTTTTTTCCCCAAAATTGCAATTTCGGGGCCCCAAAATAATTTTGCGTGCAAGTATAGGTGGGTTGGGCTTATGGAAAGGGCCTGGTATGGGAACACTAGCTATGTTCAGATACTATTATAATTTTCGATTTTAATTTGTCGTTATTTTAATTTATTGTGAGGTTTATAGTCATAAAAAAGAGAAGGAAAATAATGACGTTGTTTTTTGGCTGTACATATAATGGTATGGTTCTTGGGTTAAGTGTTCTGTGGGGGTGATTCAATGTTCTATCTGATGCCTTATTGATTGATCTTAATCTCTAAGTATTGGGTGGAGCCATAGACATCAGTTGCAGGGGTGTAACAATCCAGGCAACGATGGGCCGATCGGTAGGGTGCTTTCTTAATTGATTGTATTTCTAGGTAGTAATAGTCGGCGTACTTTTACAAGAATGGTTTTTCCGTTTTTTTGTATAAATCAGTCTAAACTTGCTTGACTTGTTTAGCATTATATAAGAAACTTGTATTAATAAAGCTTACTATTGCATGGCTCCGTTGGAACAAAAAAAAAAATACAGTTTTGCCATTCTTGATTGTCGTACTTGCATTTGATCACACTATGTAATTATATAATGAATTTTGCTTTCATTATTTTAAATATTACTAATTTTTTTTTATTTTATTTTATTATTTTCAAGTTCATTCTACTTAATTATGCGAATGACTTACAAATTCCTATTTATAAAACTAAAGACACTTCGAATACTGACTTATACTCAAATATCAGTGTCGATAAATTTTCCCAACTTGATAATTATTATTCACATACCGTCTCATCAGTAGAAGCTGTATTCTTTTGGACCAATGGACTATGGGAAGAGGTAATCCTCAACACATTTATTACATACCTGATCCTGATATTACTGTTATCTGGCTTAAGGAAATTAAAAAAGATTAGAAACAAATATTACATCTTATGGGTGAGAATTTAGCTGAATCAACAGATTTTGATTATAGCGATGATGATGATTATGATGATGATGGTGATGATAATTAAGGTGATGTCTGAAAATAATTCTCTTGCAATCCTAACATGAATTAAGTTTGCTTAAATTTTATTATAAATTTTAGATAATTCATACTATTCAAAAAATCTCGACATAAAAAAACTGAAGGTTCAAATACTATGGAGATTGAACCTAGTACAACCAAAAATAATGGTATAATAGATAAAATTTCATTTATTGACGAAGAAATTTTTCTGTTAAAAGTTCTTCTAAATTCAACAAGAAATCACAAAAAAAATTGGTAAGCAAACAACAAATTATTAAATAATGAATTTTTAATTCCTGGTACAAACGGTGATGATCAGTTATCAGTGCAAGAATTAAGACAACAATTGATAAATAGATCAAAGTTTAAAAAAATTAATGCAAACTTAAATAACCTAAATAATCCCAAATAGTGATGGTGTTTAGTAGTAAAAAATTTAGATTTAATTTTATATATACATATTTTTATTATTTATTCTTGTTCACATTAAAATAAAATTTCATATAAAAAATTATGATTCGTTTTTTATATATTTATGCCTATTTTTACTAATTAATATTAATATTATGTAAATGAAAGCAGAATTATGTTTACTGTCGTTTAAATTTTATATTAAAGAAGATTAAAGTTTCATCAATTAGGAGGCCGAATCAAGTGGGAAATAGAAAGATAACACGAGGTATTTTATTAAAAAAAAATAAATTTCAATATTCTAGTACGATGAAATGGCAATTTAATTTCTTATAACATCATTGCGCCCATTTTTAATTAATTACATCTTGAAAAATTAATTCAAGAGATTTTCTTTTAAATTTACCTATTATTTAATGATTAAATTAATCAATATTCTTTTTTAAAATAATCGAACAAAAATATACAATTTAACTATAATAAAAAATTAATAACAATTTGTACAGAATAATTATAATTTTTTAATTTCATAACAAAAAAAAAAGAAAACAATTACATCATGAAGAAATGAAAGAGCTTAGCATGCAAAATTCAAAGGATCATTAGCAAAAGAACTAGCATTATTTATTTTTAAGATCTTTAACATTACTTATTTGATTTCTTCCTTGGATTGATGGATGGATTCGATTTTTAATATTTATTTGAAGTATAATTTTCCAATATTGCAAAAATGAATATATTAAATTTAAATATATATTTTGAAATTTTATTAGTTTTACAATACGTTTAAATAATCTAAATTGACGACAAAATATTGACTACAAAAATACAAATGATTTATTCTTTTTTATTTCATTGCTTGTTTTTTAATTATTAGGAAGAAATACGAAATTTATTTTTTTGTTCACGAAAATCATATATTTATAAAAGGAGTGTAGTATCGAATCCGAATACTGTTACTTATTATTTATTACCTTTTGGGAAAGAATTAAAATAATTAAATAATTCCTATAAAACGAACCCATTATTTGCAATATTTAATAAAAAAAATCTTAATTACAAACTAATTCAAATAATAATTTCCTCTTACTTAGAAATATTTGTAGATTAAAACATAAAAATAGATTGGTGATCTGATTTTACCTTTCGTACACTATTACTGAAGACTAGTTTAGATTGCTTGGTATAAGAATTTACTTTTTAATAATAACAACATTGATATTTATTTTCTTTTATACAAAGGAAATACTTAATTGAACTCTACATTAGATATCATATGTTGAACTGTGTCAGAGAACTGTAAAAGTATAAAAGTTCTGGGAGCTTTTAATATTAGTATGTATTCTAATATTTTATTTTTTACAATTATAGGGATGCTACTGCTAGTGATGCTGAGGGTGCACGAATTCCACATGGAATGTGCACGGGATTCCGAAATGTTGCAAAGGTCACGGGAGATGACAGTGAGATGACGGTGTAACCGGATGAGTGTGTTACCATCTAGATGACAGATTATTCATCTTCATACGAAGTATTTCATCCTTGTGTGTCATCTTTAAAAATAGAAAAGAACGTGTTTAGGCGCGACAACACAGGATGAAGGAAAACAAGTGCGAAAGTGTATAAAATAGACTGGTAATTTAGGATGAGAAAAGGATCGGCTCATTTTACAATTTTTATGATTTTTAATTTCTTTTGGCATATTCCAAATAATTACGAAAATCTTTTACTTAATCTGTAATAATAAAAATAATAATCTTTTGGTACGCATTTTATAATAAAAATAAATAATAAAGATAGAAACATATTGTTTTGATTTAGCAGCAGAGATAAGACACGCCAAAGCAGTGATATATTTTTGTTGTTACATCTTTGCAATAAGTTTAAAAGTTTCGATATACACCGTAATAATTTGATACGTTTTTAATAATTTTATTTCGTGATAACGGTAATATTGGTGAGAAACGGTTAACAGCCCGTAATACCTCTATTACTAATTTTGCAATTTCTTGAATAAAGTTACTGAATAAAGTCTGAAGCTAAGATTCGGAAGTTTGCGTAGTGAGCTGTAAAAAGATACTTTTACTCCACTTACTCACGTACCTTCAGATCGCACCTGTGTGTACTGTGTTAAGAGTTTATTTTATATATCTATTCGTTGCGAGTAGGCAAGTGACTGCTTGATCCTACTGGCGGATAGTGGGCGTTACAAAATATTGCGTACAAGAGTACATTGAGTTAGTACGAAAAGGGGTGTGATGAGAGTTCGATTTAGTGGGACTGATTGACGTAACTTTACTCTTTGTTCTGGGCAGACCGCCACAATGCAACGAGGTTTACTGCCTCAGTTGAATTTTAAAGCTCGCCATGCAATAATTTCATTAGATCCAATAAAATAAGAGAATAAGAGATCGAGGGAACCTCAAATTCGAAATTATTCAAGATTTTTGCAATAAATTAATTTCAATAGTTATTGATGAAAGAAAGTAATAGTAATCCCTTCCAATTAACAACATTATCACCATCATCATCAACATCATCCTTATTATTATGATAATGACGTTGATAATAATGGAACAGTAAATGGTAAGAATATATATATTGTGAATTTATTTAAAATCAAGCACAATTAATCACATTATTTTTTAAAGCTATTTAAATGATTAAGTTTCGAAAAGAATTTATTGATATTTGCCGTTACCGTCAATACTCCGATATGCTTTCAATTGTTGTTAATATTGTAAATTGACGACTTTAATATATAAAATTATTTATTTCGAGAACAATATACATAGATATGTTTATCATCATTATTTTGTATTGCAAAAGGCTTTAGAAATGGTATATATCGTTTTTTGTTGAAAGACACATTTTTGGTCTTGATAAATAGTCTTGAATATATATTACTATCACAAAAGATTGTTGAAGAATATCGAGAAAAGGTTGAGAAGTCGAGCATCAAAGAACTATTATATTGTTTACTGGGGTTTTCAGACAATCCTCCACGAAAAACATTGCATTGGTAATTATATTATTCAATTTTCAATTTTCCTTTTTTTTAAGCAAAATTTTTTGGCAAGATAATTATCAAAGACTTATGTTAGAGCCTTTCATATAAATGTGGCCTCACCGCAAATGTTATGCGAGTGGATCGACTGGATTTTAGTAAGGAACGAATCTGGAAAATTAAAATCTGAGCAGATTCAAGAAATAATCCTAAAAGTGGGATGTCAAGAATTCCTTTAAAAAACGTGTCTGATCTATGTGTTTAATTGATGAATCAAATAGAAAGTGATTAAAAAATAAAATTAATATTGTCACTATTAGGAATATTTCTCTTAATATCAATCATATCACAAAGACAAACTGTGGTGAAACAAGAATTTCTTTCTTTAAAGATGGCAATTTTTCTTGTTTTTGTAAATGGAAAGTTCATTTCAAAGATAAATAAATTTCTTCAATTAAATTGTGAAATTGTTCTTTAATAATACCTCAAATTAAATTATGAAATTAATCTTTAGGACATAACGACAATTAAATATATATATCAAATATCTTCATTCTAGTATTCTTTGCACATTCTAAATTAATCAATTTCTTTTTTTTTTGCAATTTTAGCTATTAATTAGAGAAATAAAGCTGATCGAGAAATAAAATTAATTGGTTTATTTACATATTACTTTATATGATCTCATGATTATTAAGAACTAAATAAAAGAATTGAAATTATTAAATCATACTTACATCATTAATGACTTTGAATCTAAATTCATAATTACCAAATAATGACATAAAAGATCATGAAATGATTATAGAAATAACAGAATAAACAGAGATTAAATTGAATAGACCAAATTTGATTCCAAATAAATAAAATAAAATTAATAAATTTTAGAAAAAAATAAAAAAAAAATAATATCAATTTCAAAAAAAAAAATTATTATATATAAATTAGGTTGATGGTTAAATATTTGAAATGTACATTTATTTTTCTATATTTATGAATATGCTTCTTTTCGAAATAAAAGAATAAAACAAAAACAATAAAAAATAAATAAAAAATAATGAAAANACAATTAAATATATATATCAAATATCTTCATTCTAGTATTCTTTGCACATTCTAAATTAATCAATTTCTTTTTTTTTTGCAATTTTAGCTATTAATTAGAGAAATAAAGCTGATCGAGAAATAAAATTAATTGGTTTATTTACATATTACTTTATATGATCTCATGATTATTAAGAACTAAATAAAAGAATTGAAATTATTAAATCATACTTACATCATTAATGACTTTGAATCTAAATTCATAATTACCAAATAATGACATAAAAGATCATGAAATGATTATAGAAATAACAGAATAAACAGAGATTAAATTGAATAGACCAAATTTGATTCCAAATAAATAAAATAAAATTAATAAATTTTAGAAAAAAATAAAAAAAAAATAATATCAATTTCAAAAAAAAAAATTATTATATATAAATTAGGTTGATGGTTAAATATTTGAAATGTACATTTATTTTTCTATATTTATGAATATGCTTCTTTTCGAAATAAAAGAATAAAACAAAAACAATAAAAAATAAATAAAAAATAATGAAAAATAAAGATATATACCTCCAAAATTGAATTTATAAATGGCTTTAGAGTGTGTTGATATTCGTGAGCACTAGAACGTTACGTGTAATGATTTTTTTAATGTCCAGAAAAAAAATAGCTCTTGTTTCAATCTAAGCAAAGTTTTTAATGAACAATAAAGTCAGGTTAAAAACAATGTAAATTTATACTTAATAAATTTAGAATATTAATGATACGGATGTACTTCGCATCTCTCTAAAGTATAAAAATAACTTCTCCAAGATATTATTTTTTTTTCTTTATGTGCACGATATAGAAATATTAAAGAATGTTATAAAAAATCAAGTAAAAAAAAATAAATAAATATACATTTACTTCTTAATAAGTGAGAAACAAAATATGCAGTTATATTCTTTATAATTTAAATGCAAATAAAATAAAAGAGCAAAATATATAGAAGTTCATCCACCCTTAGTGTATGTTTTAAATGAGATCTTGCTATAATTATAAATTTCTTCTTGTTCAAAATGACTTTTTCAGGTTTTTCAAGATATAAAACTTTTACATTTTATAATCCATGATTTAAAAAAAACAATAGTCATAAACTAAATAGGACAAATAAAAAAAATCAATTTCATAATGATTTTTTTTTTGAATGAATAATTTATCTATTTTATTTCATTTTCAAATAATAATAATCATTCTAAAAAATATTCTTTTCTTCCATAAAAAGATTATTAAAATGGATAAAGTTTATAAAGGTATATATTATAGTTAGACAACTCAGGATATTAAAAATCTCAGATACGTTAGAAAAACCACATTATAATTTCATGCCTTGCATCCGTAAGGTTATGAGTTCAGGGGGAAAACCATAAACGAGAATGTGCAAATGGTGTTTGATATTTCGATATTTGAATATTGTGAACAAATTTCAATTGGTTTACATGAAAATAGCAGATGCATCTAAAATCTCGAGAAAATTAAGAAAACACACCTAGATATCCAGAATTCCCTTCTTTCCATAAAAAGATTATATAAAATGGATAAAGATTCACTTAAAATTAGACGACTTAGTCCTATAAATCTTAAAATTTGCAATAGCTAAAACACAAGAAATAATTATGAAAATAGTTATTATTAATTTATAGTTAGATTTTGACTTTCAATCTGGTATTAATGTTGAGAAATTAACTAGAAAATTACATAACATAATAGAGACAGATTAATTTTTTTAATATCTATACAATTTTTTAATAAACTAAAAGATGATGATTCTTATATGTTGTCCAGAGTAGCCATGATAACTTTTTTAATATATAAATTTTTGCTCAAAGAGAAAAACACAAAAATTTATAAATTATTTTCAAAAATATACAAAGAATTCAATTAAATAATTAAAAAAGATGTCAAAAAAAAAAGAAGAGATGAGATTAACACAATAACTCTAGTTAAGATAGAAGACAAAATTACAAGTTTTCAGAAGAGCCATGACAAAAGAAACAATGAACTAAAATATTTTATCTTCATCAAAATGTGTAATTTCTTTTTTTTTTATCCTAAATAACAACAAAGACAGATTTAATTGAGACCATACATTCCAAAATTTTTATTAATATTGCGATTTAAACAAATGAAAAAGGAGATAATCATTCAAATATGGTTTAGTCCAAACATATTTGAAAGAAAATATGCATTTTCTTTTTTTCTACACTCTATACAATCAGGTGTTCTTTTTATTGTATAATATATTAATTGAGATAAAAATATCTTCAAAGATGTTCCTGACATACTTTCACCATTTATTTTTCTCATTTATTTCTTCAAATTTCCAATTACCTTGATGCTCCGTTTAAAATATCACCATTTTGATATTTTAATATATAAGAAAGGAGAGAATCTGTATTATCAATATCAATGAAAGTATACATCTTAGCAAATACATTATAATAATTAATTAACTTAATTTATTATAATCTTTAATTTAAAAGTTCATTTAAACTCCCAAAGAATTCTTATAAAAATTGTCATATAGATAAAAGTTAGAAGTATAATTAAAATTTATATATTTACTTTTTACTCATTCACTTTAAATATTAATTTCTAGTCAAGGAGTAAAGCATGCAAAGTACAGAAGTTTTTACTTGTAAAGAAAGATAAAAACTTTTATTCCAAGATAAAATCAATTTATTTAAATATTTTCCTTAATATTTTTCTAATTCTTGTATAAAAATTTATAATGCGATGTATTTCACAAAATATATATTTAAAAATTGAAATATCTAAAGTTACACTGTCACTATTGATTTAGACATAATGATCTGATCTATATTCTAGTACAGTTTTTATTAATAAAGATAATTAGAAAATCAACACAAAAATTCTATAACAACAGAGTGATAATTTTTTAAAAAATGAAAAAAGTGATATAACTCATAAAAAAATTAAAATAAAAAGTGCTGAATTGCTTACTTTTACATACATACTAAAAATAATAATTAGGGAACTACAAACCATTGGGATATTAAACATTGCATGCTGATTTCAACTCTCTGACTACTATAGCAGTTCCATAATACTAAAACTTAAACCCTTCTGTATAATATTTTTTTTTCATTTTAATTAAAATTCAATTAGAAACAATCTTAATCTTAATATGTATGTAAAAAGAAATATAATAATTACATGTAATATATATATATATAAATAAATATAAATATATAATTGTTATTTTCATGCATAGAAACTAGAATTAATTCTAGAATTTCCGTAGTATAGAATACAAACAATTAGGAAATCATTCAATTTTAAGCAAGCAGAAGAAAGCTATTACCAAGTATTAAAAGTTATTGCAAACAATTTAGGAAAGTCCAACTCATATCCTGCTTGAGACCATCAAAGAACTAATGATACCTGCCATAAGGAATAAAAAAGAGTTTTCAACTCTTATAAATAATTGCAGCAGGTATATTTATAAAGAGATATATACTCTTAAAATTTGAAAAAATACTATCTGAGTTATAAAATAATTTATACTCTTGAATCTATATCAACGGTGTCTATAAAGATATCATCAAAAATAATTTTAAATAAAATTCTTTCTTCACCAACTAATACAAAAAAAAAAAAAAAACTATAGATTAATTTTTTTTAACTTTTATTTGGCACTGATTCTAGAGGAGGAATCAACTATTTACCTATCCTTTATTGCTATTAAACACAAAAANAATCTTAATCTTAATATGTATGTAAAAAGAAATATAATAATTACATGTAATATATATATATATAAATAAATATAAATATATAATTGTTATTTTCATGCATAGAAACTAGAATTAATTCTAGAATTTCCGTAGTATAGAATACAAACAATTAGGAAATCATTCAATTTTAAGCAAGCAGAAGAAAGCTATTACCAAGTATTAAAAGTTATTGCAAACAATTTAGGAAAGTCCAACTCATATCCTGCTTGAGACCATCAAAGAACTAATGATACCTGCCATAAGGAATAAAAAAGAGTTTTCAACTCTTATAAATAATTGCAGCAGGTATATTTATAAAGAGATATATACTCTTAAAATTTGAAAAAATACTATCTGAGTTATAAAATAATTTATACTCTTGAATCTATATCAACGGTGTCTATAAAGATATCATCAAAAATAATTTTAAATAAAATTCTTTCTTCACCAACTAATACAAAAAAAAAAAAAAAACTATAGATTAATTTTTTTTAACTTTTATTTGGCACTGATTCTAGAGGAGGAATCAACTATTTACCTATCCTTTATTGCTATTAAACACAAAAACTTATAGATTAATTTCTTTTTACTAGTAGCTATCCTTTGTTACATTTAGCATTAGAAAAAAAAAACTATAGATTAATTTTTTTACAAGCTATTTAACTTTTTCTTGTTGACAAAGGTCCTGATTCTAGAGGAGGAATAAGCTATGTATCTATCCTTTATTAAAAAAACAGAAGATATGATAACATTAATTAAAATTATGCTTTAATAATAGACAATTTGAGTTTTTTTTTGCGATGTGAAAAATGTTTCAAGAAGCAGAAAGCTAATTCTATAGCCTGAACCTTCTTTCCCATATCCTTTATATAGAATTAAAAGTTAATATTATAATTATGCCCATTCACAATTTTAAAAATTTATTAAAATATAACAAAATAACTTTTCTTATAAAATTATAGTTTAGTTTATCTAATGAGTTTTTTTTTAAAAAAAAAAGAAACCTCTAAGCTTAAATTAATTCAATAAATGATTTTAATTTTTTATTTTTTTAAATAATATGACAAATTAAAGTTTTACAAGATTTTCCATTCAACAATGGAAATAATACTTTTGAATTATATATAAACTAAATCGGATCAGTTATTTCAAATATACAAAAGGTTCAAGTATTCAAATTAAAAATACAACTCTGAAATTGAATTTTCAGTATAGCAAGTATAGCAATTAATTATTTTGAGAAATAATTAAATAATTTCAAAAAAAAAGAGCTGTAGTTAAATTAAGTGATCATCCCCTTTTGGCTCAGATTGGAGAAACTATCAATTTATGTAAGCCCACGCCCACAAACCTGATTTCTACCCTTGCAAGTGTCATCATGAGCTTGATTCCAGAGAAAGGAGGAATGTAAAAAGCAAAATGACACATGTGTATTTAGTACATGTATTTACTTTTCTACTATGTAAATATATAACTTTAAGTAGTTAAATATTAGGCTGCCAAATTTATGTTATCACATACTTCATAATATCAAAAATGAAAATGAAAAACCAAATAAAAAGAAATTCTCAGTATAATGAATATTTGCATCATATGATCAAAGAAATGAATTATAGGTGGTTTGATCAAATAATTAGATTCGAGTAGAGCTAGTATAATTTCAATAAATCAATCTGAAAAATTCCACATTATCAGATGAGTTGCTTTGCAACAGGTTTTACCATCAAGCCAACTTCAACTATAATTTTAGTTGGTCCAGGGGTATTATTTTCCAATTGTAAACCTAGCTTGGATAGAATATTAAGTTGTTGAACTTTAGAAAATGAAACCAATTGCTATATTCTGTAGGTAAGTTTTTAAGATTATTTATTATTATAAACATATTAAGCAAAATGCAAATGCAACCAAAAGAAAACATCACAAGGTAGATTTCTACAAATTTCTGAAAGATGCATTTCTAACTAAAAATATGTTATTTTTTTGACCTCCTTGGAAATGAGAACCTCCAAAAAGGTCTATTTAAATAATCTAATTTTGATTAGATAAATATATACATATACTAATTTATATTACATAAATGTTTGAAGATCTAAGTCATAATCAATTAAATTCCAATGAATTTAAATGATTGATATTAAATATAATTAAATAAAAACCTCATAGTAATAATTAGAATATTGAGAACCTTTCTATGAGAAAATCAGAAAGAAAAAGATTATCTCTGATAGAATTTTGTTTAGTTAACAAAATCCATCTTATTTACAATACATTTCTACTTATTCAAACCTCAAAATTTTCCAAAATTTTTATAGCATCCTATTGATAAGATAACTAACAGATATAGAATTCAATAGATGGAAAATGTAGTATAGAATTAGAAAATAAGAAGACAAGAATTTATTATATAGTAACAAGAAGTATATATGTTGACCAAAAAATTTTGGTTGTTATCGAATTTGGTAAAAAATCGCACACGAGAGAAGATCCTGGTTACATTTTCGAATACGAAAGATGGAGAGAGCAATACGAAACCATAAGAATTAATAATAAAATAACCAAAAAAATGAAAGATAGAAGAGTAGATAATCAATATTTGATGGTGTGTGGTTCGAAAGCAATAAATTTAAGAGATAAATATGGGGATGATTTTGTGAACATGGTAAAATTAAATCAAACAACACTTCATAATATAAATAGTGAAAAATTAATTGAATATATTGATATTGAAGAAGTAAAAGAAGTAAAGGAATAATTTTTTAAATAATGTATTTTATATTTTTTAATATTTATACTAACAATTTAGATAGTTTTTTTTTTATCATATCCCCAAATAATGTGAATATCATATTCATGAATATTTGATCATCTAAATTTTTTAATTTTTGATTTCAATAAATTATCATAATTATATTTATCTATAAAATAAAAATAAACATTAATAAATTTTATAAGTATTTATTTATTTAACAAGAATATATATTCAAACAAAATGCAAAAAAATTTTTATAATATTTAATATAATATAAGATATATTATTATTTGTACACATTCTTTAAATCAAGAAATTTATTTTTAAATAATTAAATAACAAAGTAGAAATTATAAACTCATTCTTTCATAAAGTGTTAACAAACAACAAACCTATTATAACACAATTACCACCCCTCAAAAAAAGATACAAATTTTTATATTTATTATTTGATAAATTTGATAACAAAAATTATTAAAAAAAACTTTATAGTAATTATTTCATTTACAAAAGAAAAAAAAAATTGATACCAAAAATGCTTATAATTATTAAAAATCAACTAGAGTCATATATAATAGTATTACATTTTTATTAATTTCAAAAAACAAAACCTATAAAAATATTTTATTTGATAAAATTCATAAAATTAACCCCTCAAAAAAAGATACAAATTTTTATATTTATTATTTGATAAATTTGATAACAAAAATTATTAAAAAAAACTTTATAGTAATTATTTCATTTACAAAAGAAAAAAAAAATTGATACCAAAAATGCTTATAATTATTAAGAATCAACTAGAGTCATGTATAATAGTATTACATTTTTATAAATTTCAAAAAACAAAACCTATAAAAATATTTTATTTGATAAAATTCATAAAATTAACAATTTAATGAGTGAATAATTTATTAAATGAAAGTACAATTACATTTATATTTTTTATAAATTAAATTTATTATTAATAATAAAAACAATAAAAATAATAAAATAATAAAAATAAAAACAATAAAAACAATAAAAATAATAAAAATAATAATTAAATAATAAAAATAAAAACAATATTAGCAATAAAAATAATAAAAATAATAAAAATAATAAAATACTAAGAGCAATAAAAATAATAATAAATAATAAAATAATAAAATTAAAATAATAAAATAATAAAATTAAAATAATAATAAAACAATAAAAATAATAAAAATAAAATACTAAAATTAATAAAATCAATAAAATCAATAAAATCAAAATAATAATATGATAATAAAAATAATAAAACAATAAAATAATAAAAACAATAACAAAATGAAAATAAAAGTAATAAAAATAATAAAAATAATAAAAATAAAAATTTTTATCGCCCTTGTTTATTTATTTATTAATTTTTGTAATATATGGTGCCGGAAGTCTATACTCAACAATAAAATTGTACCACTATAAAACCTATCAACATCTTAAAAAATATATAAATCCAAAAAAGTAAACTGGTAACTTTATTCTTCAAGACATGTTCTATCAAATTACCAGTCAGATTTTTAATTAAAAGCCTATATTAAAAGTTATAAGCATTTAAAAGTACATGATTTAAAAGTTATAAGCATTTAAAAGTACATGATTTTTATATGTTTAGCACTAATTTGAAACAATATATGTATTTAATCACATGAAGATATTTTACTTATAAAATTCTCAACCTTTTATTTAATATTAATATTTTTAACAATTTTTTTTTCAATTTTTTATTCAAATTTTTTAATTTTTTTTCAATTTTTTATTCAAATTTTTTTTTTTTTAATTTAATATAAAAATTTAAATCAATAATTTTTTTTTTTTTAATTTAATATAAAAATTTAAATCAATAATTTTTTTTTTTTGATTAATATAAAATTTTTAATCTCAAATTTAATTTTCAAAACTCTTTTATTCAAAAAATCTTAATTCTTCACATGACACATGATCTACTAAAAAAAAATAGAAACAAAATTACATAATAGACTTCCGGCACCATATTAAAAAAAAATGACGAAAATGGTAAATGACAAAAGTTTGGGGTTGTGGTACAATCATGTGGATCAAAATATTATCTCTGCAAATGATTTTTTGTTTATGATACTAACGTGAAAATTCCTAAAGTAGCTAAATTTCGGTAACTGATAATTAAATCCGAGGAAATTAAACTGATAAAAAATCTTACATCGAAACATAAATTCTGATTGATTTTTTTAAAAAAAAATATAAAATTCAACCTTAAATACTATAAACAAAAAAATGTCTGATGAAATATGCCCAGAATGCAATCAAAAATATAGTGGATATAAATGGTGCAAACCATGTAACTCGAAACATTTCCAAGATGATTTTAATAATTGGACAAGTGGAAATGACAAAATAGATAAATTCATTCAAGATACTCAACTAAATGCTAATCGCAATTTTCGAGTAATAGAATGGGTACCTTATGATAGATTTAAAGATGTTAAGCAAATAGGTAAAGGTGGATTTGGAACAATACATTATGCTTGGTGGAATGATGGATTTATTAAAGAATGGGATATTGAAAATCAACAATGGAAAAGATATCAATACGAAGATGGAGTAAACGTGGCATTAAAAAAGTTTGATAATTTTGTGAATTTCAACGATGTTTTAAATGAAGTAAATATTTTAATTGATATTTAAATTTAATTTTCAAATTATTATATAACGTTTTAAATATAAATTAAAAAATGTTTATATTATTAGATGAAAATTCACTTTAAATCATACGCTGATTCTAATTATCTCACTTCAATTCGATTTTATGGAATTACACAAGATCCAGAAACGCATTCATATATGATGGTTTTAGAATACGCAGCAGATGGAAATTTTCGAGAATATTTAAAAAATAATTTTAATAATATTAATTGGTTACAAAAATTAGATAGTCTACGGGATTTATCTTACAGGTTGAGGGATATTCATAAATTAGATATAGTTCATCAAGACTTCCATCCTGGGAATATTTTATCATCCAATCTTAAAAAGAATTTACAGATTTCAGATTTTGGATTGAGTAAACTAATCGGGGCAAATCCAAATAATCCCGAAAAAAAGAATATTGTTGGTGTATTACCATATATTGCTCCAGAGGTATTAAGCGGTGATGAAGAATATACAAAAGCTGCTGATGTATATTCATTTGGAATTATTGCTTATGAAATGATTACGGGTTTTCCTCCATATCCCGATATACCACATGATGAAGATTTGGCTATTAAAATATGCAATGGATTACGACCAAAAATTCCATTTCATACTCCCAAATTAATTACAAGAATNATATTTAAATTTAATTTTCAAATTATTATATAACGTTTTAAATATAAATTAAAAAATGTTTATATTATTAGATGAAAATTCACTTTAAATCATACGCTGATTCTAATTATCTCACTTCAATTCGATTTTATGGAATTACACAAGATCCAGAAACGCATTCATATATGATGGTTTTAGAATACGCAGCAGATGGAAATTTTCGAGAATATTTAAAAAATAATTTTAATAATATTAATTGGTTACAAAAATTAGATAGTCTACGGGATTTATCTTACAGGTTGAGGGATATTCATAAATTAGATATAGTTCATCAAGACTTCCATCCTGGGAATATTTTATCATCCAATCTTAAAAAGAATTTACAGATTTCAGATTTTGGATTGAGTAAACTAATCGGGGCAAATCCAAATAATCCCGAAAAAAAGAATATTGTTGGTGTATTACCATATATTGCTCCAGAGGTATTAAGCGGTGATGAAGAATATACAAAAGCTGCTGATGTATATTCATTTGGAATTATTGCTTATGAAATGATTACGGGTTTTCCTCCATATCCCGATATACCACATGATGAAGATTTGGCTATTAAAATATGCAATGGATTACGACCAAAAATTCCATTTCATACTCCCAAATTAATTACAAGAGCGATTATGAGGTGTTGGGATGCTCGAGTTAAACATAGACCCACTTTTAAAGAATTATGGAAAGAGTTGGATAAATACACTGATGATTATAGAGATTATTTAGACGAGGAGAAAAATAAAGATTCAGAAATTGTAATTCAAATTAAAAAAGCTGAAGAATTTTCAGCAAATCAAGAATCAACCAATACAACAACTACAACAACCACAACAACTACAACTCCTCTTAATTATCAAACTCATCCACAAGCAATTTATACCAGTCGACTTCTTAATTATCCAAAACTTCCAAAACCCAAGAACGAAGAAAATTTTGAAAGAGAACTTGAATTAACTGAATCTTTTTCACATATAACTACTAGTAAGTATCAATTATATTACGTTTTATTTATTTTTTTAATTTTTATTTTCTGATTAATTATATTAATTTATTTTTTGTTTAGATGATGATATCGATGAATTCTAAATATTATAAATATTTTATTATTTTTATTTTTATTTATAAATATTTTTGTAGAAATTCAATTAAATTAGTTTGTAGAAATTCAATTAAATTAGTTTGTAAGCCTATTCGCATAACTATAACTATTTTAATAACTATCAAATAAATAAATAACTGTTGCTAATAATTTCATTAATCTATTTTTTTAAGTGATTATTAATTAAATAAGAAATGATTGATATAAAAATTAATTCGATAAATTAAATTTAGTGATCGTAATAAACCTTAGGCTTCGGAGCATATTGTTATATCACAAGCTCACACAATACTACATAAATTTCTTAACTAAATTGGACCAACAAGATTTTCTTCATTTTCTTCCTCCAATAGTTGGAATGAACTTTGAAAGAAGGACGTGGGTCGGATTCCTTTTTTTTCGAATTCGATCATTTTCTGTGAATAATGGATGTTAATATAAAAAATAAATTTAATGTAATGTGGAAATCAATATGAATAATAATTTTACCTCGATTAAGGCACGTCTTTCCAACATCCATCGTTAAATATTGGCACATTTAACATATAATTCTTGTAGACGAGATACTTGTGAAAGTAATTCATATACTTCGTCAACAGATTCAACTATAAACCAATAATAAATAATAAATAAAAAATATAAAACCAATAATAAATAATAAATAAAAAATATAAAAAGTTAATTATAAATAAATTAAAAAATTCTATATTAAAAATGTCATAGTAATAATAATTATTATTAGATGTTATTTTACTTACTTTTTTGTAAACTCTCGGAATTCAACACGTTCATGTTGGTGAATCAAACATTTATCCCAAAGATTAACCAATTGTACTATAAAAAATAATGATAAATAGTGATAAATAATAAATGATAAATGATAAATAAATGATAATAAATAATAATAAATAATGATAAATAATAATCAATAATACCTCTTCGATGGCTCTTTGAATAATGGCTCTCATAATTTCTCTTAACTATAAAAAATATAATAAAAAATAAATAATTAAATAATAAATTAATAGTCAATCAGTCAATAAATAAATAAATTAAATACTCTTCGTCTAAATTATCATCACAAAGTTTAAATCTTTCCTCCGCGGGAATTTTCAATTCCCCATATAAATTTTTTACATCTCAAGTTTCCCTTTTCGAACTTGATAATCATTTTCAAATGATTTCTCTTATCCTATCATTTATCCCGTGGATAGAAATTCTTAGATTTGTCGAATTAGTTTGGGGTAAAACAAATCATCTGATTCATCATCATCATCTCATCATTATCATTACCATTACCATTACTATTATTCCATTATTGATCTATTGTAATACTTCAAAAAGTTCTTTGGGATTACTCTTCTTATTAGCGAATCATTCCTTTATCTATCTCATATTGAGGAGTGTAATGATGAAGTTGAATTCCACATTCTTCAAATGATTCACGTAGTGAGGCCTATTTATGTATTTTAACAAATGTAAATAAATGTAAAATAATAATAATAATTAAATTAATTAAATTAATTAAAATAATTAAAACAATAATAATAATTAAAATAATTAAAATAATTAAAATAATTAAAATAATAATAATAATTAAAATAATAAAAGAATTAAAATAATAATAATAATAATTAAAATTATTAATAAAAGAATTAAAATAATAATAATAATTAAATAATTAAAATAATTTAAATAATAACAATAATTAAAGATTACATACCGATACCGCAATTCGGAAAATTTATCAGTAGTCAAATAATAGTGATTTAAATAAATTATTGCATAATAATATTAATATGTAGAAATAATAAAAAATTATTATATCAAAAAATCGAAAATAAATTAATAAAATAAATAACTAAATAAAAAATATAAATAAAATTAAATAAATTAAATTAAATTAAATTAAATAAAATAAAATAAAATAAAATAAAATAAAATAAAATAAAATAAAATAAAATAAAATAAAATAAAAATAAAATAAAATAAATCAAATAAAAAAATAAATTAAATTAAATAAAATAAAATAAATGAATAAAAATAAACTAAAAAAAATAAATTAAATTAAATAAAATAAATTAAATTAAATTAAATTACCTCGATGAAAACACTGATAAATGTTTCACCCATGATTTACCATTATTTTTCATAGTAGCTTCCTATAAAGAACAACACGTTGGATATTTTAATAATAAAATAATAAAATAATATAATTACATTTAATAATAATTAATAATTATAATAAAAATTAAAATACCTCTTGTAATGAATTAATGAATTAATGAATTACGAATTGAAAAAAATTTATCATAAATATTATTAATTCATAACTACATTGTGGTATTATTGTATTGATATTTCATTACGATAATCTTCTATTAAAGTCAAGTATAGTGAAATTGCAAATAAATTAGATCTTATTCATTCATTATTATTATAAATAAATAAATAAAAATAGAATATAAAATTTAGATCATTCATTATTTTTATTATTAAAAAAAAGAAACGAGAAAGAGAAGTAAAAAAAATCTTGTTCACCGTGGTTATTAAATATTCCTGAAATGCATGTTGGCGATCTTAGTTTAATACTTCATTATTATGTAATGGTTTATACAAGATTATTATTAAATATTCCTGAATTGATGCATGTTGGCGATCTTACTTTTATACTTCATTATTATGTAAAACATGGTGAATAAATAATAATTAAAAATTTATTTCTTGTTTTCTTAAATAAAAAAAAATCATTGGAAAAGTTTTATTTAATTAACTTTAAATCATCAAAAATAGAAAAGGTGAAGCAAATAAAAAAAATTTATTGAAAAGATCGAGATCATTCCTTTATTTTTGGATCGTGATTGGCATAAAACAAATTTATTGAAAAGATTAAGATCATTTATTTATTTATTTTTTTTTAATTAGTGCTTTTAATTATAAAAATAAATGAATAATCTAATCTTTCCAATAAATTTTTTTTATTTTTTATTTATTTATAGATCATGGTTAATAAAAAAAATTTATTGAAAAGATCAATAAATAAATAAATAAATGATCTCGTAATTTTTTTTTTTTTGTTTTTATAAATCATGATTATTTATTTAATTTTTTAATTATTTTAGTCGAATCAGAAGATGTAAGCTCATTAAAAAAAATAAATAAACAATCTTGATCTTTTCAATAAATCTTTTATGGATTGTGAAACAAATAAAAAAAATTTGTTGGAAAGATCAAGATCATTTATTTTTTATTTTTGTAAAATTGTGGATTTAGATTTTGTCATTTTGCCAAGGCTTTTGATTTAATTATTACTTTTAGAATGCGTCCTTGCTTGATCACATAAATTATTTTTGTACCAATATGAAAAATAATTTATGCAACTTGAATTGTAAAACTTTGCGATAATAAAAATAATTATTCAGGGAGTATATTTATAATATCAATTGATTAATTAGAAAAAATTAGAAAGTATTATTGGAAAGGTTGTTTGAATTGAAAGTCACGAATGGGAGAGTAAAGTGTAATAATTAAGTCGAAGTTGTGAGTTAATGGTTTGGATAATCGTCAATGGTAAAAACGTTTTATGGATCATTAATATTTTTATAGATTATTTTTTATTTATTTCACTAATTCTCTTTATTATCGAGAATACATAAAAATTAAAAATTATATTAATATATCAATATTTTGGTGACGGAATATAAACAAATATAATGTAGACACACAATAAACAATAAAATGTGATATAATTAATCTTATATTCAATCTAATCAATTTTATATAAATTAAAATAGTCAAAATATACGATGTACTGACAGTGTATATAAAATGAAAAGATGAAATCATCTTTATTCGTAAAAAAATTATCTAAAATAATAATTTCGTGGATTGTTCCGTTTCCATATTCATATTCGCCTGAAAAAATATTAAAATAATTCAGAAAAGGACAATTTGTATNAATTATTCAGGGAGTATATTTATAATATCAATTGATTAATTAGAAAAAATTAGAAAGTATTATTGGAAAGGTTGTTTGAATTGAAAGTCACGAATGGGAGAGTAAAGTGTAATAATTAAGTCGAAGTTGTGAGTTAATGGTTTGGATAATCGTCAATGGTAAAAACGTTTTATGGATCATTAATATTTTTATAGATTATTTTTTATTTATTTCACTAATTCTCTTTATTATCGAGAATACATAAAAATTAAAAATTATATTAATATATCAATATTTTGGTGACGGAATATAAACAAATATAATGTAGACACACAATAAACAATAAAATGTGATATAATTAATCTTATATTCAATCTAATCAATTTTATATAAATTAAAATAGTCAAAATATACGATGTACTGACAGTGTATATAAAATGAAAAGATGAAATCATCTTTATTCGTAAAAAAATTATCTAAAATAATAATTTCGTGGATTGTTCCGTTTCCATATTCATATTCGCCTGAAAAAATATTAAAATAATTCAGAAAAGGACAATTTGTATTTATCACAAAGTTGATCTTGTTACTCAATTTCATAGATTGCACAATAAATAATAAAATTATTCGTATCAAAGCAATTGTTATTCGAATCTATTTATTTATTAATACTTGATCTCACTTCCCACTAAATTATTTAACTGTACGATTTATTCTTTCTAATGAGACCCATAAAAAAAATCTTCATTACATTATTACAAATGATCTGCAAAATTCTGTCTTATTTAATGGGCGAAAACTTATTAAAATATTTTTTAGCAATGAATTCACAGAAAAAGTAAAATGAATATATAGGGAGAATTAAATTCGTAACACTATACAGATTTTTCGAGGGATGTCACTATATATACTTGGTAATATATTCATTTCATAGGTGTAGGTTGACATTGATCGTACCACGATTTTGTCCCGCTGCAACGATAAAGTATAGGAATTTATTTTCAGCACTTGAAACTCGTTGCTCAACAATGTTTATACAAATTTGTTAATTATTTTATCAAAATTTGTTTGGAATTATAGAAAAACGTTACCCTCATATTCTCCTGATTTTCTTTTGTACGTTTCTCGTATTCGTGAAGAAATTCCTTTGGACTATAACTAATTCTTTGTTCTAAAGGCGAGTATTGTGGGAGAGTTGATAATCTGCGAAATTTTGCAGAATTTTGAGGGATTGGTAGGTGCAATGGGTGACTAGAAGAGTAGAAGCAAAATTAGCTATAATAAAATAAGAAAATTTAGTGACTAAGTTTGAGTATACATCTATATATATATATATATTAAAGATATTAACGATAAACTCGATAAACTTACAGTTCTTGATCACGTTTCTCTGCTTAGTAATAGTCTTATTAGGTAATTATCGTGACCATAGTATATAATGAAGTTTTAATCTTAACCAATTCTTGAAGATACTGGAATAACTGTATATGGGTCTTCATGGCACCAAACATATCTTAGGACAATCCAATTTTCGGATCGATTATTTTTTGCCTGGGAAAACTTCTTTGCTTTTGTAATAAGAATACATGTAAACAAAACTCGAAGAGGCAATAACAGAGAATAGCATGAAAATTTTTATTAGTTTTGTTAACAGGTTATAGGGCTTTGAAATCTCCATAATCTCCGTAATCACCGAAATCTATGCATATTTCATCTTCTGACCAAAAACGGAGACGAGAAAAATTTCATTTTTCTATCTTGCTGCATACGACGCAGTGCATAAAACCAGATTTCAACGCCATATACCAATATAAAACGATAACATGTCTCCACTTCACCTTCTCCTACCTTAATAACAGAAGAAAGGCCAACTCAACGATGGTGGATGTTATTAAAAAATACAAGACGGAGGATTTAGATCTCATTATGTCTGATTTCAAAATATTCCGCAATGAGAGAATCTCCAGCTTCGACTTTCTCGAGTTAACTAAGAATGACTTTCATAGCGTAGTTATGGACTAAAAGGTGACCTCTGTGATAAGACTTGAAAATCTATTGAGAATCTCAAAGAGCAAATAATACATGGTTTCTCGTCATATAAAACGTTAGATGAGCTGAAGGATGTTCTCCTTAAATACAAGGTCAATGGGGAGATATAAGGAAATTCAATCAGGGTACATATACCTTATTTTTTCTCAGCATTTTTTCCAAAGACTATTTTTGGCCGAGGGCTCCAGCTGAAATTTCGGTTATATAACATATTTTTTCTAGTGTTTGAGGAAATCGAGGATGATGGTAAAGCCCTCGAACAATGCATGAACAAAATAACGTTAAGACTTTCGAATTTGGAAACCAAATATACTCAACGTGTATTTGTTACCTCTATATTAAATATATCGTTAGCTAGTGTCTGAAGAATTACAAATGAAGAAAAAATTTATATATCATACCAAAAAGATGTTTCTGGTGAAGATGTATAAATAAATTAAGATTAGTTGGCTTAGTCGACTAGAATTAAAAATTTTCTATAAAACGCACCAATTATTCGTAATATTTAATAAATATTTAATAAAAAAAATCTTAATTACAAACTAATCCAAACAATAATTTCATACTCTATATTATATTTAGTGTATGAAGGCAAAATCAGATCATCGATCCATTTTTGTGTTTTTAATCTACAAATATTTCTATGTTACTGAAGACTAGTTTAGATTGCTTGGCATGGGACACTACTTTTTAATTATAACAACATTGATATTTGTTTTCTTTTATACAAAGAAAATGCTCAATTGAATTCTACACTAGATTTGATATGTTAAATAATGTTAGAGAACTGTAACAGTATCATAATACAAATTTACAAGTTCAATGTTCTATTGTCACAGGAGTGCAGAGTATTTCGAACAATTTCTCAAATCAGTCTCAAAGTTTGCATTACACAAACACAATAACAATACGCTCTATCTGCCAGTAGGTCAAGCAATCAGTCGATCTAAACTTGCCGATCTCAAAACAGATAATAAATATCAAATAATCATGAAGGCACAGTGAGTAAGGTGGAGTAAAAGCAATTAACGCAGTATCAAACAATATTTAATAATATGACACCAAATATAAGTTTATTAAAATATAAAATATAAGGTTTTTAAAAGTAAAGTATCAGAAATACTGTTGTGTTTATTTTTCTATTTAATAATTATTAAAGTATTTCGAATTATTTCAAATTATTTCTAACTAATTAATTACTAACTGTCGATAAAACTGGCTGAAACTTACTCCCAACAACAGTCGTATTTATACTTTCTCTTTTGTTTACACTTCATCCTTCATCTTTGTACTTCATCCTTCATCCTTTGTGTGTCATCCTTCATCCTTCATCTTTGTACTTCATCCTACTGTCACGGTCTGCGCAGAACAATAGGGAAAGTTACGCGAATCAGTCTCAATAAACCCAAGATGATCACACGATGATTCAATGTATCACTAGCACACTTTCTCTGGTGCGCAATATCACGAAACACAGTAAGACCAGGCAATCAGTCGATCTAAACCTGCTTACAAACACTCAAACAATGCAATCTCGTGTAAAAATCTGAAGGTACGATGAGTAAGT
>PQFF01000068.1:311838-457958 GCA_003547095.1 Diversispora epigaea | reverse complement strand
GAGTAAAAGTATCTTTGCTAACACTTGCACACTACCAGAACTATTGTAGACTTTTGATGTAACTTGCCAAGAAGTAAAAGAAATAGTTTATTATATTTAGAGTTGAATATCGGATATAACAGAGGCGATATATTACTGCTTTGGCGTATCTTATCACTTTTGTTATATGCAAGAGTTTATTTTATTACAAGAAATATTTTTAGAATTATTGAGTCACTATGAACTCATTTATCACTAAAATTAACTATTGCGAAGAAATTATTTATTATTTTTATTATCAATCAAAAGAAAAGTTTATTACAAAGGAAAATAAAAGAAAAAGAAATATTTTGGAACTATTTTTATTACTATTATTAATCAATTAAAATTGTAAGAAATTGTTAGAATCTTTTGTATATAATGAATAAAAAAAATGTTTTTCGCCCAAAAGGAATCTCTTGTTTTTCTTTCACACCGCAGCTATTTTTATAAACCTTCTTCTTGTTTACCGTCATCCCTGTCATCTATAAAAAACACGTTTTTGTGCCAGGATGAATAAACAGTCATCCTTGGCGATGGATGGCACTCATCCAAATAGTGACACATATCATCCTCTATCATTCCCCGTGATTTTCGTATTCCTCGTGCCACCTCAGACATTTCCTCCTTCAAAGGGAAGCTCCTGCGACCACAATTCCGGTCCCACATCCATTGTTCCCTCTATTATTTGTAAGCTTATGGTCTCACACAGCTGCAGGAACCTTTCAAATTCGGAACTAGGCAACTTGTAGATCCAATCAGGGGAGAGACGGCAAAACTTCTTCATATAGGGCGTCCCGATTTTCTGGAAGAGTGCCCTCACCCTTAAAGCTATCTGGTACATGCGTCGACCGTTTTGGTAAGAGATTTCCTGTAACTTCCGTTTTACTGAGACAGCCGTTTGTGCTATTTGCACATCTGATATATAATTTCCAAGCCGTCGGTATGCGTTCATCCTCTGTCCGTTTCCGTTGTTTGGGCTTGTTGCTATGGAGGCTAGTTCTTCTATGTCTTGGTCTGGTACGGCCTCTGTGAGGTCATATTCTTCTTCGACGGCTGTTATGGCGTCCATCGCATAAAGTAATAGGGTATCGTTATTCGGGGGTCTCTCGATTCTTGTTACACTATTCCCTGCCGTTAAATATGCCCCGGTGTGGTCTATGATCAGCTGAGTCCCAGGTATCGACTGCAGTTCTTCATCAGTAAATTTTTTTAAACGTAAGCCTTCGAAGTCCTTCACTCCGATAACCTTCGAATACCTCCAATATAAACGTAATATTTATGAAGGTTATTGGTACCGAAAACCTTCATTTTTATTAATAAAACGTAATACTCTGGAGGTTATTGATATCGATAACTTTCAATAACCTTCACTTTATCATAATAAACATAATATTTGCAAAGGTTATTGGTCCGATAACCTTCAATAACCTTTGAAAACGAAATTATTACAATAACCTCCGACATAAAAAATTTCCTGATGTTCTTGTATTTTGTGGACGCTTTCGTAGAAGTTCAAGGTGATTTGGAAGGAGTTCATGTTGGAGTTTTGGTGGGTTGGGGAAAAGATTCTTATGCAGGTTTTTCATGTCTGGTAGAGGTTTCTAGCAATTTCCATTATTGTGTCCCTGTCATCTCACGTGTGATGAAGTCTCTTTGTTTATAAGGTTTCAATCGGTTTCCATGTACGGGGCGATTGTTGAGTATCTCTCCATTTATGGTTCGTAGTATGTACGATCCGTTTCCCAAAATTCGGTGGATAAAGAAAGGACCTGACCACCTATCTCGAAACTTGTCTCCGTGGATGTTTTGTAAGTCAGACCAGTATTCTAGCACCATATCGCCGGTTTTGTACGTCATTGCCCTAATTCTCTTATCGTGAGCTCCCTTTTGTCTTGCTTGGGCGTTCCTTATATTTCCAGTGGCCCTGATCTTGTTGTCGGCGAATTCTCCTACGATCTCGCTGATTCTCCTGTTGATCAAATCCTCGTATTGGTCTTCATTGATCTCCGCGGCTGGCCAGGTGACGATGTCGAGTTCTATGGGTAGAGTGGGGCTTCGGCCGTAGAGCAAGTAGAAGGGCTCGTGCTTCGTTGTCCTGTTTTTGATCGTTCGGTACGCAAAGAGGGCTGGAGGTATTAATACATCCCAGTCGTATCTTGTTTCTGATATGCACTTGTCTAGAGCCCTGCATAATGTTTGATTGAATCGTTCCGTTAAACCGTTACTTTGCGGGTGGTACGCGGACGCGAGTCTGTGATGAGCTCCCATTATGTCCACCAAATTGGCTACCACTTGACTGACGAATACCGTTCCCCTGTCAGACAGTATTTCTCTTGGGCAACCGTGGCGGCATATGATTTCGTCGTACAGGAACCACGCGACAGTTATCGAATCGGCTTTTTCGATTGCTCTCGCCTCTGGCCACTTTGTAAAGTAATCTGTGGCCACTAATATATATCTTTTCTTCGTGGATATTAGTTTCAGTGGTCCCACGATATCTATTCCTATCCAGTCAAAGGCTTGCCCCACTTTTATCGGCCATAGTTCTTCAGTTCGTACGGGCTTTTCTTGTCGCTGGCATATGTCGCATGTTTCCACATAGCTCTTTATGTCCGCGTTCATAGTTGGCCAGAAGTATCTTTGTCTAGTTCTGTCTATAGTCGATTTTATGCTGAAATGTTCCGCATTCGACACGCTGTGCATGTTATGTAATATTCTTAGTACATCGTTCCTCAGTATTAGTGTTCCAATCCTTAATCCTATAAATCCGGATGGATCCTATAATCCGGATGAATTCTATAATCCGAATTTGTTTATTTTAAAAAGGATTTATCCGAAACAAAAACGGATTACGGATACGGATCATCCGGATTATAATTCGGATTATAATCCGGATTATATATATACATGTGACACACGTGACAATATTTTTTCTGTAATAATTTTGTTGTTTATTTGTCACAGTCCTGTACTATGAAAATGACGACGGGGCGTGATGATATACTAATAAATCTGGATGTGATAAATTAACGTCCGCTCCTACAATAAAAAAATCTTAAAAACAAGAATGGATCCTAAAAATAAAGATAAATCCTAAAAATAAGGATGGATCCTAAAAATAAGGATGGATCCTAAAAAAGGATAGATCCTAAAAATAAGGATAAATCCTAAATATTTAAGGATAAGGATTTATAATTCGGATTTGATCAAGAAAATCCGGATTTAATTCGGATTGTATTTTGAAATAGGATCGGAACACTACTCAGTATTACCCGTAATGGGTCGCTATTTTTACCGCGTTTGAATAAAATATTTTCTTGTACTAGGTAGTGGTTCGCTTGCTGCCGTAGTTGTCGTCTTCGCTCGCTAGTCCAGTCTTGTGGGAATGTATGGTTTATTAGATATTCGATTACCTGGTTGTAGGTGTCCGTGTCCATTATTTATTATTATTTATATATTTTTATTTTATTATTTTATTTTATTTTTTTTTTTTTTATTTATTTTTGAAGTTTTGCGGATTTCTTTCGATACGTATCTAAGTTTTCTTGTTTCCTTTTGGTTTTAGTGTCTGGTTCTAGAGAGGGCGTCGGCGTTGGCGTTGAGCCTCCCTTGCTTGTGGATTATCTCATAGTCGTACTCAGATAGTTCGAAAATCCATCGGGCTATTCTTCCTTTTGGCTGTGGGCGATTTTTCAACCAGGTGAGGGCTAGATTATCTGTNATCCGGATGGATCCTATAATCCGGATGAATTCTATAATCCGAATTTGTTTATTTTAAAAAGGATTTATCCGAAACAAAAACGGATTACGGATACGGATCATCCGGATTATAATTCGGATTATAATCCGGATTATATATATACATGTGACACACGTGACAATATTTTTTCTGTAATAATTTTGTTGTTTATTTGTCACAGTCCTGTACTATGAAAATGACGACGGGGCGTGATGATATACTAATAAATCTGGATGTGATAAATTAACGTCCGCTCCTACAATAAAAAAATCTTAAAAACAAGAATGGATCCTAAAAATAAAGATAAATCCTAAAAATAAGGATGGATCCTAAAAATAAGGATGGATCCTAAAAAAGGATAGATCCTAAAAATAAGGATAAATCCTAAATATTTAAGGATAAGGATTTATAATTCGGATTTGATCAAGAAAATCCGGATTTAATTCGGATTGTATTTTGAAATAGGATCGGAACACTACTCAGTATTACCCGTAATGGGTCGCTATTTTTACCGCGTTTGAATAAAATATTTTCTTGTACTAGGTAGTGGTTCGCTTGCTGCCGTAGTTGTCGTCTTCGCTCGCTAGTCCAGTCTTGTGGGAATGTATGGTTTATTAGATATTCGATTACCTGGTTGTAGGTGTCCGTGTCCATTATTTATTATTATTTATATATTTTTATTTTATTATTTTATTTTATTTTTTTTTTTTTTATTTATTTTTGAAGTTTTGCGGATTTCTTTCGATACGTATCTAAGTTTTCTTGTTTCCTTTTGGTTTTAGTGTCTGGTTCTAGAGAGGGCGTCGGCGTTGGCGTTGAGCCTCCCTTGCTTGTGGATTATCTCATAGTCGTACTCAGATAGTTCGAAAATCCATCGGGCTATTCTTCCTTTTGGCTGTGGGCGATTTTTCAACCAGGTGAGGGCTAGATTATCTGTATATAAATCAAACTTGGGACCGTGGAGGTAGTGCCTGAAGTATCGCACGGCCCAGATAGCGGCAAGACATTCCCTTTCGACGACGGTGTAATTTTGTTCTGCGGCGGTTAATAGACGACTAGCATAGGCGATGGGGTGTTCGTGGTTTTCTTCGTCTTTCTGGGAGAGCACAGCTCCAATACCCCAGTCGGACACATCTGTAGCAAGCGTAAATCGTTTTGAAAAATCCGGGTAGGTCATAATCGGTGTTGATATTAGGTGTTTCTTGAGGGAGTCGAATGCGAGTTGATGTTCGTGACTCCATTTGAATGAGACATCCTTCTTCGTTAGGTTGTGCAGAGGCTTCGCGATCGTCGCGAATCCTTTCACGAATCTCATGTAATAGGATGCTAGTCCTAGAAATGCGCGAACGTTCGTTTTATCCACTGGAACGGGATAATATTGCACCTTTTCTATCTTTGTCGGGTCTGGGGCCATGCCTTCGACCGTGATAACGTGTCCTAAGAACGCTAGCCTGGTCTTAAAGAAGTCGCATTTTTCCAGGTTTATTCTTAGCCCCGCATTCTTTAAGAGGGTGAAGACGGTCTTGATGTGTTCCTCATGCTCTTCGCAGGTCTTTGAATAGATGATAATGTCATCTATGTACACGAGTACGAATTTCCAAGCAACCTCGTGGAAGACTCGGTCCATTACCCGTTGAAACGTCGCGGGGGCGTTGACAAGCCCGAAGGGCATTACGAAAAATTCATAGATTCCGAACGGCGTAGCGAAGGCAGTCTTCTCACGATCCTTTTGAGATACCTCTACTTGCCAGAATCCTGATGCCAAATCCAGCGTGGAGAAGAAAGCGGAGTGTTCCAGAGCGTCCAACATATCGGATATCTGTGGGACGGGGTAAGCATCGGGTTTCGTGATGACGTTTAGCTTTCTATAGTCGACACAAAGTCTAAACTTCCCATTTTTCTTATTAACCACCACCGTGGGTGCGGACCAAGGACTGAAGGACTTCTGGATTAGCTTATTTTCTATTATTCGGTCTATTTCCACCTTCAAAAATTTCAAATGTCGTGGAGAGGTTCAGTATGGGTGTAACTTAATAGGCTTTGCTTCGCTGGTGTCTATAGTGTGTTGGTAAAGACTGGTTCTTCCGAGTTGCGAGAGATCTTTTGTTACCAGGTCCGGGAATCTTTGATAATTTCGTTGACTCGAGCTTTATACTGGTTTTCCTCGAGTTTCTCTATTCCTCCTTGAACTAGATTGCAACGAACATCCTGTATTTCGTCTTGTGGTATCATAGAGACAGCTCCCCAGCTGTATAATCGCTTTTCGCATTCGTCGCATTTATCTTCGTTAACCTTGAGATATTTATCGCACCAGCAGTAGGAGTTGGGTCCCGTAGCCTTTCGTCTTCTTTGCTTGCGCTTCTTACTCCTCACTTCGTTAAAGCAATATGCAAGATAGTCGTAAGTTTCCCATGTTGTATTTTCTAAATCGATCCATATTTCTTCGGGGGTGATCCTGCATGCCGTACTGATTTCCCGCTGTGGCAGTTCGTACGATAATCCAACGAAGTTTGTTTTATCATCATCTTCCTCCATATCGGTATTTTCGTCACTCTCCTCATGTTCTTCTTCGCTTTCGCTACTGCCGTCATTGTCATTATCTAGCGTCATCGCATTGGTGTTCTTGCAAGGGACTTCTACTGTTCCTTTATCATCTTTTAAGGTTAATTTACATTCTTGATAGTTGATGATTGCTTTGGCCCTTCTCAACCAGTCAGTGCCGAGGACCAGAGCGTATCCATTCGCGTCAATGACCTCCATGTCCACCGTTACCNCAAATCAGAAACAATGGAATAGGGCGGGGCGTTCTGCGTCATGTATGGCTGCTGGACAGGGGGTACTTTCTTCTTCTTTTGTTTAGGTTCTTCGGGTTCTCCTTTACCCTTTCCTGAACGTAACCTCTTGGCGATGGGCTGAATCGCTGCTTTGCGCGTAGATCCAAGGCCTTCTGCCGTTTCTCCTCCACCGGTTTTGAACGAGGGATTTGTCTTATTCGCACACTCACCCTCTAGAGGTGCGATTAGTGGTTTAAATGTTGTAACTCATTCCAGTCGGTCGCGATGGGTCGTCCAACTTCTTCTTTTTGAGTTACGAACGTGCTGCCGTTCGTACTGTTTTGGGGTGCTTGAGGTGTAGGTTGGTTCGTTGTGGCGTTGGTTTGGGTTCTGGGTGGTCCTTGGAGCGGGAGAGTATTAGGATTTCTTTGGTGTCCTGATCTCATGGGGCATACTCGCGATATATGTCCTGTCTGGCCGCAAGTATAGCAGCGAAATGGGTCGTTAGTGTTATTTCGGTTTCTCGCGTTTTGTTCCCTATTATCGTTATAATTCGGTCGCCTGTAATATGTATTTGTCGTCCTGCTTTCTTTTTCCACGATTCTTTGTAANCTTCCTCCATATCGGTATTTTCGTCACTCTCCTCATGTTCTTCTTCGCTTTCGCTACTGCCGTCATTGTCATTATCTAGCGTCATCGCATTGGTGTTCTTGCAAGGGACTTCTACTGTTCCTTTATCATCTTTTAAGGTTAATTTACATTCTTGATAGTTGATGATTGCTTTGGCCCTTCTCAACCAGTCAGTGCCGAGGACCAGAGCGTATCCATTCGCGTCAATGACCTCCATGTCCACCGTTACCATTATTCTTCCTAGTTTTATAGGTACTTGGGTCACAATCCCTAAGCTAGGACGTTTTTCGCCGTGGATACCAATTATCCTCCTGTCAGACGGCTTCTCGATCTTTCGTCCCAATGACTCCAAGAAGTTCTTCGACACGATGCTAATGGATGAACCACTGTCGAGTATTACCTCGACCTTCCATCCCGCGACTTGTNGAACGAGGGATTTGTCTTATTCGCACACTCACCCTCTAGAGGTGCGATTAGTGGTTTAAATGTTGTAACTCATTCCAGTCGGTCGCGATGGGTCGTCCAACTTCTTCTTCTTGAGTTACGAACGTGCTGCCGTTCGTACCGTTTTGGGGTGCTTGAGGTGTAGGTTGATTCGTTGTGGCGTTGGTTTGGGTTCTGGGTGGTCCTTGGAGCGGGAGAGTATTAGGATTTCTTTGGTGTCCTGATCTCATGGGGCATACTC
Organism: Diversispora epigaea; assembly: GCA_003547095.1. Classification (NCBI taxonomy): domain Eukaryota; kingdom Fungi; phylum Glomeromycota; class Glomeromycetes; order Diversisporales; family Diversisporaceae; genus Diversispora; species Diversispora epigaea. The sequence continues at coordinate 450,109 of PQFF01000068.1, read as the reverse complement.
GCGATATATGTCCTGTCTGGCCGCAAGTATAGCAGCGAAATGGGTCGTTAGTGTTATTTCGGTTTCTCGCGTTTTGTTCCCTATTATCGTTATAATTCGGTCGCCTGTAATATGTATTTGTCGTCCTGCTTTCTTTTTCCACGATTCTTTGTAACGTTTCGGCTATCGGGGCCAGAGCTTTTTGCACTATTTGTTCTATTCTATCTTCTCCTTCGCTATTCTTGTTTCGTATAGGTGCGAATCCCTGCATGCCCATGGGTGCAATAACGCCATAACCGGCTGAAGTTTCGGGATAAGTTTGGGCGTTCTCCTCAAACTGTCTCGCGATTCTGATTGCCGTTTCTAAGGTGGGGTTCTCTTGGGACAGGATGAGCGGTCGTGCTTGGTAGGCGATATCTTTCCGCAGTCCCTTTAAGAATTGCCAGACCTTCTCGTCTTCGCTCCATCTGTTTTCGCCATCAATCCTCCTGATTAGCTTCTTAATATCATTTGCGTACCGCTCTACAGTTTCGCCTAGCTTTTGAACCTTCATTTGTAACTCGAATCTCCACTGGTTTATTAGGGCGGTGGTCTTGAAGGCAGTCATAAAGGAGGATTCGAATGATACATGGTTTTGGTCGTTCCAGCGGGTGATAGGGTTTCGTCCTTCCTGGATTTCGTTAAACCATTGCCCGGCCGCTCCCTGTAGGTATCCACTAACTACGCGAAGCTTATATTCGTTATTATATTGATTTATCTTTGCGGACCTGTTAAACTCCTCCAACCATTCCATCGGGTCCTGGTTTCCCCCGCAGAACGACGGTATTTTTGCGTCATTTCTATACATGTTCCCAAAATTGATTTTGGATTTTTGAAGTATTTCGACTTTTTGAGATTTATGCAGAATCCATTCTATATATAGAAGTAAAAAAAGTATCCAGTTATGTGTATCTTTAATCAAAGAATAAATCTGGGTGGTTAAAAAATTTCGGGTTTTAAGTAAAATAATTTCGTCTTCTATGAAAAACTATTTCGACTTTTTTCCCCAAAATTGCAATTTCGGGGCCCCAAAATAATTTTGCGTGCAAGTATAGTCATTTCTTATGCGGAAGGCATCCTGTAGCCCCCTTATCAAGGCGTTAGTTTCGTTTTCTTCGGCTGCCCGACTCATTCCCCTGGTTGTTCGCTTGATTATTCTCCTGTTTGACAAATCGGCTATTGTTCGTTGAGAGTGTCAAGGGAGAAGTATTTCTAAATTCTTATATTTTTGTCTTGTTACACGAATTTCTATCAGATTGACTTTCGCCGTAAATCTGTTGATTAGTGATATTTTTACTATGCTAAAGACTGTTTTGATCACCGCTTTTCGCCGAAGGCTGAAAGTTCAAAGTTTGTTCTATTTCTGGTAGTAATTTATTTTGCTTCGATTCCTTCCCAGGCGAAAAATAGTTAATAGTCTTTAGGTTTTTGATAAAGGAAGAGAAAAAGATCTTCGAAATGGATTTTAACTATATATGTCGAGGATTTTCGCAAATCTGTGTAACGGATTTACTTTAATCAAGAAATGAAGATACTTTATGCCGACCTCACAGGAGGCACCAAAATTCTGTCGCGGTCTGCGCAGAACAATAGGAAAAGTTACGCGAATCAGTCTCAATAAACCCAAGATGATCACACGATGATTCAATGTATCACTAGCACACTTTCTCTGGTGCGCAATATCACGAAACACAGTAAGACCAGGCAATCAGTCGATCTAAACCTGCTTACAAACACTCAAACAATGCAATCTCGTGTAAAAATCTGAAGGTACGATGAGTAAGTGGAGTAAAAGTATCTTTGCTAACACTTGCACACTACCAGAACTATTGTAGACTTTTGATGTAACTTGCCAAGAAGTAAAAGAAATAGTTTATTATATTTAGAGTTGAATATCGGATATAACAGAGGCGATATATTACTGCTTTGGCGTATCTTATCACTTTTGTTATATGCAAGAGTTTATTTTATTACAAGAAATATTTTTAGAATTATTGAGTCACTATGAACTCATTTATCACTAAAATTAACTATTGCGAAGAAATTATTTATTATTTTTATTATCAATCAAAAGAAAAGTTTATTACAAAGGAAAATAAAAGAAAAAGAAATATTTTGGAACTATTTTTATTACTATTATTAATCAATTAAAATTGTAAGAAATTGTTAGAATCTTTTGTATATAATGAATAAAAAAAATGTTTTTCGCCCAAAAGGAATCTCTTGTTTTTCTTTCACACCGCAGCTATTTTTATAAACCTTCTTCTTGTTTACCGTCATCCCTGTCATCTATAAAAAACACGTTTTTGTGCCAGGATGAATAAACAGTCATCCTTGGCGATGGATGGCACTCATCCAAATAGTGACACATATCATTCTCTATCATCCCCCGTGATTTTCGTATTCCTCGTGCCACCTCACTACGGATGGCTACACAAATTATCATCTAGATGACAATCACCTGAATGTTCATCTAGTGACACAATTTATCATCCCCCGTGACATTTCACCTGAATACTGATTTGTTCCGCCACATTACTACGAGGGATATATAGATGGGGAAAAATCCGACATATCAAAATTGGCAAAAAATCGAATAATTATAAATAATGTTGAATCATGGCACCAAATAAAAGTTATTTTCATACATCAGTTTATTTGGATTCTATTGAAAGTACTCAACTAATTATTTCGAATAACACTATATAAGTATGGAAACATCGTAATAATACTATAGAAAAATGAGAAAATCGTAATCGAGTATTGGAATACATATAGGCTTGGAAAAAAGAGATAGATGTTCAAGAACTAAGAATTGAAGAACGAGAATTTGTGTTAAAAGTTTCAGTACCTTCTACTAAATGTTCTAAATCACCAAAATCAATGACGTTACATTGGCCAAATAATGTAAATGTTTTTGAAGGGACATGTCGAGCACTTTATGTATTAGGAGAAAAGAAACATATTGTAGCTGGTCATGAAAATGTTAATCAAATGAAATATTTGATTGAATGTACACAAAAATTAGTATGAAAATATATTAAAAAATATGGAATATTTAGATTAACAAGTATTAGATATCCAATTATGAAGTATCTTATTAAAAGTTATCATAAAAGTTTAATAAAACATATTTTAAATATGAAAATTAATATAAAAAAAATAGTAATATATATATACCAAGATTATATAAATGGGAAGATGAAGATGAAGATAATAATAGATCTACAAAAGAAATATCAAAGTCAGATTTACATCATGCAATTTTATGCATTCAAGAAAGAGGAGACTCTACAGAAATTTTAAAATGTTTAATAGATTATTATGCTGATAATACTAAAGAATATAATAATGTTGGTTGGATGTTTACTGTAAGCAAAGCAATACCTTTATTATACGATAATAATTTAAGTAAGTCAAATCTTTACTTTCTTTACTACTTGATTAATTATACTGATTAATTTATTATATTAATTAATCAATCACTTTTAATTTGAATTAAATTTTTTTCAAAAAATGGGGAATTTGTTCAATATTTATTCAGAAAGCCATGCTTTGGAATTACTGAAGCTTACACTCCTCCATTACATATTAATCTGTATGATCAAAAGAAAGGAAATAATGCAGAGGTGATACATTCTTTGGTAGTAAAGCCATGCCTTGCACCAAAGTTCCGTAATACTATATGGTTTTTCTTAAAAAACCTATTTACAAGGTAATTACGATAAATACCACAAAGAGGAGTTATGTCATTTTTGTCTTTACTAATTTAAAAAATTGTATAAAATGTTATTATAGGATTGAAACTTCATGTAAGGATCGTAAAGTTTATATAGTCCCTTTACCCAATATACGTTACTAACGCACTTTTCTCTTGTGCGCAAAATCACAGAACACAGTAAGATCAGGCTATCAATCGATCAAAACCTGCTTACTAACAATCACTAACAATACAATTATGTGTAATATCTGAAGGTACGATGAGTAAATGCAGTAAAAGTATCTTTTTACTAACTACTTCGTACGCTACCGAAATTTAATAGACTTTTGAAGTAACTTGCAAGAAATAGAAAGTAGTTTATTGAAAGAATTATAAAGTTTATTACAGAAATACAACAATAGAGATATATTACTGCTTTGGCGTATCTTATCCCTATTGCTATACAAAAGTATTTATTAAATTTATTACAAAAATTATTTATATATAAAGAAGAAAAAAAATATATTTGGAATTACTAGATTATTGCGAAATTATTTATTATTATTATTAATTATTTACAAAATTATTTATTATTTAATGACTATTTCGGAGCTATTTATTATTATTATGATTAAGAAGAAATTATTTATTATTATTATGATTAAGAAGAAATTATTTATCAAATTTTAAGTATTTATATGAATGTAGAAAAATGTTTTTCGCGAGAGGGGATCTCTTGTTCCCTTTCCTAACCGCAGCTATTTTTATAATTTTTCCTCTTGTTTACCTTCATTCTTCGTTATCTCTAAACACATTCTTGTACCAGGATGAACAAATAGTTAGTCATCTTGGATGAAGGATGATACACAAGGGTAATTTATCCCCCGTGACTTTTGTCATCTTCAATATATTATTTTTTACTGATTATACAAGTTTGTAAATTTGTGAATAATGAATTGGAAACAAGTATTTAAATGAGAATTGCAGAAGTATCGAAAAAAAAATCTATTTGATTTACTGAAAAAAATAGAGCTTTAGTTATGACATATATATAGTTTTTTTTATTATTTGTTACACTTAGTTTTTCAGATGAAAACCATTTTGAGTCCAAAACTAAATTTAACCATTGGTGTTTTTGTTTTGTAATACGTAACACACGGCGCCAGTATTACTAAACTTTTGTTATAAAAACCTGTTTGATTATTGATTAAAATTGATTTAAATATATATTTATAAGCTATTTAAGGGTACGAACGTCGGGGAAAAGACTTTGGACAGTCAAAAAAAGCTCTTGGACATGCAAAATGTACAACTCTGCGTGGCGTGACAAGAATCATGTGTCGTGTGTTATTAATCATCACTAATCAACAATATTCTTTATTTGTTTAATAATTTATTCTTCGACACCAAAACAAATGGTACAGCAATTTTTTATATAGCAGCTAAAAAACAAATCCTATCTCTGGTTCAATTAATTTGGAACACTTGTTTATACCAGCAAAAAAAAACCCCCCAAAATTGGCAACACTAATTTCGGACGAATCTCCTAATTCATCTACTTGGTTACTCAATCTAGGTTAATAAGTTATAAATAATAAAATCATTGAAATTTAAATTCCGATCCAATTTTATTTATTCGTTTTTTTTTTTTTAAAAAAAAAATAAATAAATAGAATTCTACCTTACATACCACAAAAAATGGTATTTGATGAAATATGCCAATGCGATCAAAAATATTCTAAACGCAAGTATTATTGGTGTATACCTTGTAACTCGACACGTTTCAAAAACGATTTTGATAAATGGACAAGTGGAAATTATATAATAGATAAGTTTATTCAAGATGCCCAACTAAAAGCTAATTATTATGATAAAGCAATAGAATGGATACCTTATAATAGATTTCGAGATATTAAAAAGATAGCAAAGGGTAGTTTTGGTACTATTTATTATGCTAAATGGATTGATGGACCTATTAATTCTTGGGATATTGAAAACGAAAAATGGGAAAGATTTGGTCAACATGTTGTGGCATTAAAAAATTTTGATGGTATTGGAGATATAAATGAAGATTTCTTAAATGAGGTAAATTAAAATGAAAATTATTTGAAAATTATTTGAAAATAAATAATTTGTTAATTATTATTTAAAAAATATATTATTAAGATGGCAATTCACTCGAGAGCAATGGAAACCTATTCATCAATTGGTTTTTATGGAATTACAAAAGATCCAGAAACTCACAAATATATGATGGTTTTGGAATATCTAAAAGGTGGAAGTCTTAGAAATTATTTGAATGATAATTTTATTAATATTAGTTGGCGTGTGAAATTATTATATCTGAGAGATTTAGCAAGAAACTTTACTGAAATTCATGAATTAAACATAATTCATCAGGATTTCCACCCCGGAAATATTTTAGCACATAATTTTGATGAATCTGATTTATATATTTCGGATTTTGGGTTAAGTAAATTAATTGGGAAAAATGGAGAAAATCTCCAAAAGAGAACTGTTTTTGGAGTGTTGCCATATATAGCTCCTGAAGTATTATGTGGGGAAGAATATACTAAGGCTGCTGACGTCTATTCTTTTGCAATTACCGCTTATCAAATAATTACTGGCTTGCCACCATATCCTAATGTGCCACATGATGATGAGTTAGCTTTGAAAATATGCAATGGATTAAGACCAAAAATTCCATTTCATACTCCTAAATTAATTACAAAATTAATTATGCGAAGTTGGGATGCTCAAGTTATATATCGACCCACTTTTGACATACTTCATAAAGTATTGAAAAAATGCGTTAATGATTATTTGAAATATACTGGTGAAATTACAATTCAAATTGAAGAAGCTGAAGAATTTTCTGATAACAACCGATACAACAATTGTGAGACCACTTAATTATAAAACACATCCACAAGCGATTTATACCAGTAGACTTCTTAATTTTTCAAATCTTCCAAAACCTAAAAATGAAGAAAATTATAAAAAAAAACTTGAAGAATTAACGGAATCTGTTTCTCATATAATTACTAGTAAGTATCAATTATATATTGCATTTTATTATTTTTTATTATTATTTTTATTTAATTTCAATTTTTTTGTTTAGATGATGATATTGATGAATTTTAAATATTAAAAATATTTTTGTTTTATTTTTTATATAATCGTTTTGTTTTGTAAAAATCCAATAAATTAATTGTAGTCAAGAGATAATTTAAATTTTATAAAATATTAACACTATGTATAGAGCATGAATTTTTAATTATATTCGGCTTATTTATTTATTTATTTTAAAAGTTATTAAAAATCTTAGTTACAAATTAACTGATACTGATAATTTCATTATTTATTTTTATATAAAAATTAATTCAATGAATTAAATTCAGTGATCATAACATTTCTTATTTATTTTCCATTAAAGCTAATAGATATCCGTTTGTTCACTTCACAATCCCCTGCATCTAGTTTGGTAATATATTCTACTTTGACAAAATTATTACCTATAAATAAAGAAATCGGCAGAGTTAGAGAAATTTTGTTTTTTAAAATAATTATAATTAGGTTCAATGGAAGTCAATTCAATCTATTTGAAGATTGAGCCAAAGTTTTTGCCAAAGAATGTAATTTAAACAAATTATGCAAAATGTTTATAAAAATGATTTATTTAATTTTTTTATTCATTTTTACATTTTATAAATTTTCATAATAAATAATAAAAAAAAAAGAAAGAAAATTATATTCATATTATCAATAATTTAAATTATTTTATCATTAGTAAAATATTTATTCAGTTTCATAGTTATAATAGGATTTTCGTAATATGAATCAACTCATTAAAGAATGTGACATTAGATGTCACCTTTTAAAATATAGTTTGGGAGTTTGTTAGATCTATTCTTTAAGAATGTCAATAACTGCTTTTATTTCTATTACACATTAAATTATATATTTATAAATCATTTGCTTTCGACATTCAGATGATAAATAGTATAAATATTATATTTACAATTCTTTCTTATACTTATCATCGATATTTCTTTGTCACCATTACATTTTGTGGGCAATTTTATTTACTATGTGATTGTTATATTTAGTTTTCTTTAAAGTATGCTTGATAATCCAAACTGAACTTATGATACCATTCTGTTTTATAAAAGTTTGAATGAATTGATAACATTCTTAAAAGTATGTGGATTCTCTATATAAAATTGTCTTGACTAAAAGACTATGTTGTTGTATGATTATTGCATAAACATATTTATAGATTTTGCTTATTTCCATTTCCCAAAAATACAGTTTTTTTTTTTTGTTAGGTGAATCAATAATATAGTCTTAAAGTTGTACCCATACGAAATTCTGTTAATTTTCCTTTTTTAAATGACCAACCGTGTTCTGTTTATTTATTAAATGAATTATTTAAAATGATATTTAAATTTATAAAGTATATTTAACTGTGTGAACTACATTTTTCCGAACCTATAGTAATCGCACTTCCAATTTCACAAAGGTATTTATTCTATACAAATAAATTTTTAAAATTTATAATAAGATAATCTACGTATTATTTGGATAATTATAAATTATAATAAAAATATTTTACAAAAGTTGCAATTAAGGTTCCAAATACAAGAAAGTATCCATTTTTTTTTGTATCTTTCTTTATTACTTCCATTGTTTAATTCTTCTCATCTCTTTTGCCATATCTATCACTGCATGCATGAGTGCCCATGTGAGGCTTATGCCCACGAACATTCTGTTGATGCAATTAGGATATGAGTGCCAAAGTGAAGCAATACATACTTGTTGTGTATTGCTTTCATTAATGCCAAAGTATTTTCTGTTTTGTGCTGACAGTATCCTTTTACTTTCTCTGCATTTATCAGTGTTAAAGTGTATGTAGTCCATCAAAGATTCCCCGAGATGCTTGCTTTCTTTCATGGAAAGCTGGGAAATGACTGTAAGTTTCATTATTTTTAAAGAAAATAATTATAAGTTTTATTTAATTTAGGCGAATATGCAAATTTTCTATCTTTCTTTCTTATTATTTGTCTACTGGTTCATCTATGTTAACCTTTGAAATAGGTGTATACATTAACAATCTTCTGGAATTACACATTGTTTTTCATTGTGAAATTATCAAATATTAACTTTTTATAATCTAAAGAAGTTTAATTCATCCGATGCATTTTTTCCACTATAATAATATACTACATTCATCTGGTATGCTTAAGTAGATTTTGCTTTTTAAATGAGAAAGAAGTTATGATATTACAAACAGAAACATCGATATCAACATCTGCATCACTATCGATTCTTCACAGTTTTAGTTAAAAAAATTTGATCTGGATATATTTTTAGTTCAATAAACTAATAATACTCTAATTAATAATTTAGATCTATGATAGGATTAATTATTTTCTGATTTTCTAAAGTTATGAAGCACATTAAGTAATAAAATTAATTTATGCTTCGTTATAAATTTGGTTTTATTTTGAATATAACTATAATAATTTCGAAGTTCTCTGGTCTAATTTAAAAGGTCATTACATGGATAGATTATCCTAAAAGAAATAAAAGAAATACATTCCATAAATAAAATGTTTGTTTAAAATGATTTAAACTTAAAATATATTTCTATTATTATTATTTTTTTCTTTTGTAGTGGCTTGAGATTAAATATCTTATCATAAAATTTGACAACATGATTATTTTATAAATATTTATGATAAAATGATATTCTTTTTGCGTTTTCATTGTATTTAATTATCATTGCAGAAAAATATTGTAACGACCTTACTTTTGGTTGAAAGAATTATTGTTATTCTGTACTATAAATTATTTATTTATAATATAATATTAGCTATAGATTTGAATACTATACTTTGTCTTTCTTGAAATTTTCGAGGTTATTTTTATTATTATTAAAAATGAGAGTTTATTTTACAAAGAATTATGAACAATTAAACAATTGATAATAAATCCAATCAGACAAATATTTGTACAATAATCAACTATCTGCCTGTCTATTGGTTTTTAATTTTATATTTTAATTATCATCAGTAAATATATTATCTTTCTATAATATTTTTCTTGCCCAAATATAAGGCTTCGTAAGTTAGTAAAAAGACCAACAAAATAATTTTATATCATATATGTTTTTTTATTGCTCGAAATTTCTGTTTACTATATACAAGAATTTATAGTTGGTCATCTTTGCTATTTCATAAATTTATAAGAATTATATTTTATTATTGTTTTTATTATTATATTTTTTTTAATTTTTTTTAATTAAATTATTTATTATTTTATTATTATATTATATTTTATAGTAAATTGTGAACTAACAACAAACGAGTGCAAGTCAGGATTTAATCAATATTTATACTTTTGAGATCATTTTTTTGTCATTTCTATTACTACATTCTATGCTGACATAAAATGACATTACATATTTCCTAGATATTATACGTAACTTTTCTGTCAGATTGTTTAATAAATAACTAAACCATTTTTATTGAAGCAAATTAATTAAAAATTAAAAAATGAATTTATTATTATTTACAATATCTCTGCAAATATACGAACAGAATTTTAAGTTGATAGCAAAGTATTCATTTAAAATTTTTATTATCTACTTGATTGTATTATTGGAAGATATAGAGTAAATCTCAAGTTTCAAGTAATACTACTGCGAGCAATAAAAGGTAGATTGATATGTAAAAGGTTCCTTATTCTAAAGGTAAGCAATAAAAGTCAATATGATAAGATCATTCAATTTTCTCTTTGATATTTTATTCAAAAATAATTTTCAGACGCCATCTTTGAAGAAACATTCCACCGATGTATCAGATATACAAACTAATATTGAGTTCATCAGGTATGTGTAGTTGAGTAAATTAAATCACTGGAAATGTATTAATAAATATGTTGAAATTTTTAGCAAATAAAAATAATATATTGAAATTTTCACTTTACCTTTATTATTCCCAGTGGTTGGTCAAGAAAGAATTAAATTACGACATGATATTATATCATGTTGACAAAATAAACGTGATTATTTACAATTGTGAATCCCTTCCCTTTGACTCATAAGAAGGTGGGCAAATTCCCAATTTCATATGAAACTCAGGACAATGAATGTCATAATCATCGCTTATTCCAAAGCAAGCATTTTGTCAACCTTTATCTAATATTTCATCAGCCCCACGTATTTTCCTTCTCAGAGTTATTTATGCTGACAAAGGAGCAATCAAGCCACTAACATTTATATCCAAACCACGAGATGTTTTCTTTACCTACGTAAAGATTTGAACTAAAATGAAATTAATTAAATAATTATTTTTATACTCATATATTAAAATTATATATATTTATAAATTACCTTTATTTATGCTTTGTTTTAATGCTTCTTCCCTTTCAAAAAATCTATCACAGTTTTGCCGAATGAATTTCTAAATCTTTGTATGTACCAGATTAATAACACTCATTATTTTTTTTTTTGATTTTCTTTATGAAAACCTTGTCATTATTATAAAAAAGGTTGACTTTAAACTAGAGGAGACAGCAATGATTTAGGGATTTTTAAGACGAATTTATCGAATTTTATTATTTAACATTCATAAAATATATTTGAGAATATTATTAATAATTAATTCAATTAATTAATCAATAACAAGAAAATGGATCTTCAATATAAAAATTTTCATATTTTGGTAAGAAATAATATTTCAGATTTTAAGGTTTATTGAAAATTGTGTGAAATAATTAATTTTAAAGTGAAGATGATGGCGATAATTCTAAATATTCCTATCTACTAGTAACAAGAATATTTATAATGTTTAATCAGTCAATTCAACTATCTCTGCCTAAAAAAAATAAGTATAAACGGTAATTATAAATAACAGAGCATAAGTAGTAATATATTCCGTATGTCATTTACTAATTCTTCGAATTTTTTGAATTCTTAAAAAAATTTTTTTTTGTAGAAAATTATTCAATAAGATTAAAGTTTAATAAAATTTTTTTTTTAAAAAAATAAACATTCATGTTTACGGAAGAAAACACTAAATGACAAATTTATTAAAATAAATTTAGTAAAAAAATAAGTTTAATAAATACAAATATAAAGTATAATAAAATAAAATATTTCTTTTTCGTAATTAAGATTTTCTAACAACTTTGAATACTTCATAATTATCAATGGAAAATTTATCTATTGATGTTCTTATAGGTTTTTCATAATAACTATTAGACAAATTACAGTAGCTATAATTATCTAAATTAAAATTCAATTCATTACTACGCAAACAAAAACCAAATCCAAAATATGGGCCATTAACATTTTGCAACTTTTTGCATACATCAAGAATTGCATATTGGGTATCTTTTACTCTACTAAGAATTGAATTTTGAATATTCCCATTTTTTAATGAGAAAATGAAACTATCGTTTGTTATCTTCCATTGACTAAAAGGCAAATTACTGTTATCCCATGTTAAAGGATTATAACCTCCAATAATTTCATCAGTTCCTCTAATTTTTGCCACAACAACTGTACGAGCATGACCATGGCAGATATTCCAAAAGGTTTGTGGAGCAAATCCATCTTTAATTCCACGCAGAACTAATTCAAATTTATATGGAATATTTGTTGTTGAATAAGTAGTAGTTTTGCGATCAATCCAACTAGAAATTTCTGCTGCATGATCTTCGGAAATAATAGTTGAAAAAGTTTCTTTTGGTACATTTGTACGAGGAGGTAATTCTGTAACCAAAATTGATCTTGGTAGCAAAATAGTTGACTTTACTGGTCGTTCAGGAATGGATAGATGTTGATTGATATCATCCCAAAGTTGTTTGTCAAGAATTTTTTTATAAGGCTTGATTTTATCATAAATTTCAATGTTCGAAAGTTGAAAATAACGAATATGTGGTAAACATTGTTGTAGAGTAGTCTTAAGTGTAAGGAAATTTTCTTTGGTCCATTCATCAAGGATTGTAGGAAGAGTAGAAGTTTGAGCAATCCCCCACTTAATGACATAATCCCAAATTTTAACTTCTTCCATCTGCAAATCATCTCGTTTGAGAAGAGAGACCAATGCTGATTCTTTGAGAGAAGCAAAATCATCAGAATCGAAAATAAGGTTTGGATACTTTACAACAATATCATTACAAAAATTTTCTAATTTTTTAAAGTTGTTTCGACTAAATATAGAATTATAAATAAGAGAAAAATTTGTCCTCAGCCAGGAGTCTTTAGTTTCAATAAGAAATTTTTCTAATTTACTGGATAATTCCTCAAGTTCAAATTCATCAGTAATTAACATTAAATCATAAATGAATCTAGTTTCGGTATTTTCCAAATTAAAAATTCCTCCATAGATATATCTAAAAAAAATAATAAATAATTAAATAATTAACGAATTTATAAAATAATAATAATAAAATAGATTTTCAATATTGACCATAGTATTTATATTATAATCATTAACAACTTACTGAAGAATAACGTTGAAAATTTGAGTAGAAACATTTGACTTATTAATTATTTTAATATTATTCTCATTTGGTTGAATATTTTCTAATTCCCGACGAAAATAAGACGATCGATATTTCAATACATTAGAATGTGCAGTAAAAGATTGTTCATTATTTTCAACTTCGATGATTACATTGTAATCATCTTTATCGTTAAGAAGTTCAATAAAGTTTTGAGATAACTTGTCAAAAAAATTTAAAGTCATTTTTTTCTTTTTTGTAAATTATTGAGCCGAAAAAAAAAAAGACTGTGGGAAACAATGAACATGTAAAAGTATGACAAATCACAATGTGAGTTTGTAACACAATTTCAATTTGAGTCACGCGTATTTTACTTGAAGTAAAAAAAATTTTCTGGGATCGATTTGATCTGACTAAAAATTATTCTTTTTAATGAAACCTTTAAAAAAATTTTATTAGTTCGATTTTCATTTAATTGTTGATCCGCCATTTAACAGGTTACAAAACCGGGATGGGAATGGCATCTCTAACCAAATTAACTGAAATTTTTAATTGAGATTTAGGGGTTTTTTATTCAAGCGTATAATATACGTTTTATAAATAAAAAATTCCTAAACATTGCCAATTTTAGCAAAATCCCGTCTCTATTTTTGTTTAATAAAAGTATTAGCTAGAAGTCTTAAAATTGTTATAAAAATACTTTTAAACTCGTTTATTGGCGGATTTGATATAAAATTATCAGATGCTAAAAAATGAAAACAATTAAAAAATCGTCGTCATTTCCGTTTTCAATAATTAAATTATCCAGAGAAAAAAAAAAGATTATGAATAAAACAATCACCTTTTTTAACCATTCTTTATATTAAAAAATTAGTTTCGAATTTTTTAGTGCAAAAACCGCAGGCTGATTGATAGATACCGTCGAAATGATAAATTTATCCTTTGGCAGTCCAAAGGCAACATAATAAAAATATTGCACTCACTTTACATTTTATATATTAATTTTGCCCAGAATATACGTTTTGTAATTTGTGGGTAATGGAATAGAAAATGTTTAATTGATATTTGGATGAGACTTGAGAGTAGTATCGAAAGCAAATCTATTTAATTGGATTGATTGCATGAATTAGAAGAAATTTAGTTTCTATTGTTGTTTCTATAAAATATTCTAGTCTGGTATAAATTCTTAACAAATAAAATTCGTCTAAAAATCAAATTTTATGTGACAAAATCGAATAGAATCATATATCTGAATTTACGCTTCGATTTGTTGAGTAAATATTCAGTAGGATTTTATAATTATTTTTAGAAATTACATAGAGTCGGCAAGAAAATAAAGAAGAATGGTATATTTGGTATTCTTATAACATTAAAATCAACGACACGACATGATCACTAGTAAAAAAGATTCTGTTAATTTTTTAAAATTTGGTTCATTTCGGGTTTTAGAAGATTTCAAAAATCGAGAAGTCTACTAGTATAAATCGCTTGTGGATGTAATTAGCCGTTGTATCAGTATTTGTCAGCTTTTTTAATAGCATTTGTGTAATTAATAAAAGGTGTAAAAATTGCGTAAAAATTACGAATCAATTTTGCGGTAAAAAATTTTTCCGTACTTTTCCGCATTAATCATAAAAATCCTTTTTTAGCTACGATCTAACGCATTTCAGTGACAGATTGAAAGCCCTTGTTCTAGGCTACAAGTTTATGTGTTTTATCTCTGTAGCACTGATATCCACTGAGATACACCGGTTTAAAGTAAAAAACGGACGTAAAAATTCTGTAAATGTCGTAAATATTACGTAGATTTACGTCAATATTTCTTCTCACACGCAATCGAACTGATTTTGGCCTTCATAAATATTTAAATGTTACTCATCAAAAAATTTGAACAATACCAGAAAACCAATATGTCCCTACCTACTGTCAAAAGAGTTACCAATTATCTTCCCTCTTATTGGTTAATTAATGCCCCTTCTGAAGGAATTCAAGTTCAACATGAAAACGAATATTTGAAGTATAAGGTCACCAATCTTTCAAAAGCGAATCAATGGACATATGTTAGTATTCAAAATCTCTTACCAACTAGTGGTGGTGCTTTGATCATTTTTCGTATCCGCGTGAACAAAATAGAAAAGACTTCTGAGGTTAAATTGACTCTCCCTGCTGATGTTATTTGGAGATTTCACTTAAATAATTTCAATTATCAATGGTATGACTCTGATGGTAACTTCCGAACACTTGCTTCCAGTAACATTCGTCCCGATAGTACTTGGCGTACAATTACTTTAGCCTTGACTCCTGAATCAGTAGTTCTTCTTGAAGACAGCAACTTTAGATTCAATTGGTCGCATAATGTCCCAAGGACCGTCAATCCAAAATTTGACTTGCAGATTTCGAATATCGGGGGCAGTTTAGATATCGATATAGGTGATATCTACGCTATACCACCTAATTTTGATTAGATTTTTTTTTTTTTTAATTTCGCTCATAGTCGCGTACATGTAACAACGACATATTCGCAAATTTATTTATGTATTATTGTATTAGTTGTTTTGATAACTTTTTTGTTTCATAAAAAATAAAGTAGACCTAAATTTGATGATCTACTGTCTTGCAAATGATTCCAACAATAAATGTGCATGGGCATTTGCGCATCATTGAACATTATTATCATTGTCTTATAACATCGTAATATCCCTGAGCTTCGTATGAAATGCAGTCATTTCGACTTCCAAAGCTAGGACGGAATTTTGAAGATACTGTTCATTTTATCTTTTCGTTCTGCTATTATTTATTTAGAAAAAATTCAATCAAGAATATAAAACTCCACGTTCAAGCATGTCACTTAGAGATTAAGGCAACTATTTTAATCAAAATAAAATAATTAATGAATTGAATTAAATTAAATTAATGGCATTTATTTAAATTAAATTTATTAATCATAATATTAATTGTTAGATCATTTATGGAAATAATAAATATCGATATTACAGTATGGAACTTGTGATGAACCACTGCTTACTTCAGTAGTATTAATGTATGAATTTTTCTGTATGTACCTCATTATTGTATTGTATGCTATTCCAAGCCAGAAATTGGTTGTGTTGGGGCTGTTGATAAATTTGGAGAAGAGGTGAACAATCGTGGAGATCGGTTGACAATTCTTGAGAAGGAGAGATCAGTTATGGAACATCCAATTGTTGGATTTCAATTATTTAATTACTGGGGGTGCTGATTGTTTCCTAGACTCAAAGGCAAAAGCACTTTCTTCTCTTGATTTAATTTCTTTCACCTTATAATTAATATAAACCCCATTGACGAAACATTCCTGGTATTCATCAGGAATTTTCCAGGCTTTCTTTCTTCTCTTCCTTCGCCCTGACGAAATGCGGGGCATAGATTAGGTAATTTATTAGTATATAAAAATGAAAAAAAAATACAGTACACAAATGAATAAACTTATTATTTTTTATGTAAATTCTCAGCTGTTATTTTTGGGGGTTTTTTTTTGTACAGAATATGTTCATAATAATATTTTCGTTCAAAGTATAAATACATAAATAACTATCTGATGAATTTATTATCCTATTGACCGTAATGAAGAATAATAAACGAATGTGGACTTTTATGATTAGCAAAAATGGGCATGAATTAATGATCCAATGATTGTTTGACAATTTAATAATACAACCAGTTCGAAATTTCAAATAATAAAATGACTTTTAAATTTTTTTTCAAGATTTTTTAGAACTTCTTAATGACAAAAAAGAATATAATGCTATTATCGAAGTTGATCAAGAAGAAAATAAGAAATATTTTACAGCACAATCAACTGTCTTTCGTTATCGTTCACCCTAAACTATTATTAAGCCAACTATTTCTGCTCAAATATTTGAAGTTATTCTTAAGAAAGTTAAAAAATTGTTTAAATATTAAATTAATTATATTGAAACTTTATAATAAAATACATTTTATAGATATATCTATGGTGGAA
Source organism: Diversispora epigaea (assembly GCA_003547095.1). NCBI lineage: Eukaryota > Fungi > Glomeromycota > Glomeromycetes > Diversisporales > Diversisporaceae > Diversispora > Diversispora epigaea. The sequence continues at coordinate 432,881 of PQFF01000068.1, read as the reverse complement.
TTGTCGATATTGAAAATTCGGATACCAAAACCATTTGAGTTAATGATCAATGTTAATGAATTAGAACTTAAAGAACTATAAGTAAAATTAGAAAGTTACCTATTTTTGAATCTAAAGCTTCTTGGTCAAAAACTAATCTCTCCATTCAATATTTGATAGTAATGGATTTAAAGATTTGAAAAATTTGATTTTTGAATCAGAAGATTTCTCTTCACTCCTAGAAACTGAATTGATTTTTATTTTGGAAAACGATAACTTGAAAGTAGAAGAAATTAAAATTTGGGATTACATCATCAAATGAGGAATTGCACAAAATCCTACTTTACCCACTGATTCGAAAGAATGGTCTAAAGAAAATTTCTACGCTTTGAACATCTCTACAGCACTGTTTACCACTTATCCGATATTTTCACATTTCTAGTGAAGATATTTTGGAGAAAGTAAAGCTCTACGAAAAAATCCTTGAAGAACAACTTTGGGATGACATTCTGTATCCCCAAATAAACCCGTTCAGTTAATTCCCTTGTTTTACTGTCGAGAATCATTTCCAATCCTGAATTGCCTTCAGGAACAATTTCAACTATAATTAACCAAGAGCACTTTGCAGAACTTTCATCATGGATCGATCGAAAATCAACTATTTATTCTTTGGCAAATATCCCTTATGAATTTCAATTAATTCTTCGAGGAGGAAATAGAGACGGGTTTCATCCCAAGACATTTTTGAACATGTGTCATGGACATATTGGCACAATTGTGGTTGTATAAGTTCCAGGAACTGACGAAATCGTAGGTTGTCATAATCCATTAGCCTGGAATAATTTAACAAGTGGTATTATGAATATAAATGATTGTTTCATTTTTTCATAAAGAAATGGTGATATTCGAGATTCAATTCTCAGCCGAGTTACATTTAATATTGGAACTCTATACTATACTAATGATCATAATATTTATGGCTCACAATTTAGTGGTTGTGAATTTATGATAGATGAAATCAGAAGTTTCTGATTTTACTCAAGATAAACTGTGTCGGCGTTGGGTCATCTTTTAGGCGTCCAATTAATTATTATGAAAAATCTATTGAATTTTTTTCTATTGCAGATTATGAAGTATTTATGATTGTTAAAAACAGTACAATTAGATAATATAATCTCACTATTTAATATAAAATTTATATTTATATTGAAAATTACATTGCTGATAAAGGAGACAATTTGTTAATTTCTACGTTATCGTTCATCTTATTTTAAAAATATTTCATATTGGTTCAAATATATGAAATTTTTATTATTATTATTTTCAATATAAAGATACATAGTAATAGGTTATCCTGACCTGATAACTATGATAGCTACATATTAACTATTATTATTATCCCATTTTGGTGTTATTGCAATCTTTTTTTTTGACTCACGATAATTTAAAAAAGTAAAATGTCTTTAAAAGTTTTTGAAAAGTTATCTCAAAACTTTATTGAACTTCTTAATGATAAAGATGATTAAAATGTAATCATCGAAGTTGAAAATAAAGAAAAATTTTAACTGCACATTCTAATGTATTGAAATATCGATCGTCTTATTTCTGTCAGGAACTTGAAATATTCAACCAAATGAGAATAATATTAAAACAATAAACAAGCCAAATGTATTTGCTAAAATTTTTGATACTATTCTCAAGTAAGCTATTTTAATAATAAAACAAGGAGAAATAGATAATTCAAGCCCCTGACCCATAACCCTTGTTTATTTATTTATTAATTTTTGCAATATACAGTATAATATAATACGTATATTTTTTTTAAAAAAAGACGAAAATGGTAAAATGACAAAGATTTGGGGTTGTTGCATAAAATATTATGATTTTTTGTTTATGAAAATTCTTAAAGTAGCTAAATTTCGGTAACAACTCCGATTGATAATTAAATCCGAGGAAATTAAACTTATAAAAAAATCTTACATCGAAACATAAATCCTGATAATTTTTTTAAAAAAATATAAAATTCAGCCTTAAATAATATAAACAAAAAATGTCATCTGATGAAATATGCCCAGAATGCAATCAAGAATGGAATATATATTTCAAGTGGTGCAAACCATGTAACTTGAAACATTTCCAAAATGATTTTAATAATTGGACAAGTGGAAATGATAAAATAGATAAATTCATTCAAGATGTTCAACTAAATGCTAATGGTAATTGGGATGTAATAGAATGGATACCTTATGATAGATTTAAAGATGTTAAACAAATAGGTAAAGGTGGATTTGGAACAATATATTATGCTAGGTGGATTGATGGATATATTAAAGAATGGGATATTGAAAATCAACAATGGAAAAGATATCGTAATAGCGAAGTGGCATTAAAAAAGTTTGATAATTTTGTGAATTTCAACGATGTCTTAAATGAGGTAAATATTTTAATTAATATTTAAATTTAATTTTCAAATTATTATATAACGTTTTAACTATAAATTAAAAAATGTTTATATTATTAGATGGAAATTCACTTTAAATCATATGCTGGTTCTGATGGTTACGCTTCAATTCGATTTTATGGAATTACACAAGATCCAGAAACACATTCATGTATGATGGTTTTAGATTATGCAAAAGATGGAAATCTTCGAGAATATTTAAAAATTAATTTTAATAATATTAATTGGTTACAAAAATTATTGAATCTATACCGTTTATCTTCAAGGTTGAAGAATATTCATAGATTAGATATAGTTCACCAAGACTTCCATCCTGGAAATATTTTATCATATAATTTTGAAGGTGGTTTACGGATTTCAGATTTTGGATTAAGTAAACTAATAGGGGCAGGGGCAAATCCAAATAATCCCGAAAAAAAGAATATATTTGGTGTATTACCATATATTGCTCCAGAGGTATTAAGCGGTGATGAAGAATATACAAAAGCTGCAGATGTATATTCATTTGGAATTATTGCTTACGAAATGATTACGGGCTTTCCTCCATATCCCGATATACCACATGATGAAGATTTGGCTATTAAAATATGCAATGGATTACGACCAAAAATTCCATTTAATACTCCCAAATTAATTACAAGAATGATTATGAGGTGTTGGGATGCTCGAGTTAAACATAGACCCACTTTTAAAGAATTATTTGATGAGTTGAGGGAATACTGGAGTGATTATAGAAATTATTTAGACGAAGGGAAAAATCAAAATTCAGAAATTGTAATTCAAATTAAAAAAGCTGAAGAATTTTCAGCAAATCAAGAATCAATCAATACAACAAATACAACAACTACAACTCCTCTTAATTATCAAACTCATCCGCAAGCAATTTATACCAGTCGACTTCTTAATTATTCAAAACTTCCAAAACCCAAGAACGAAGAAAATTTTGAAAGAGAACTTGAAGAATTAACTACATCTTTTTCTCATATAAATACTAGTAAGTATCAATTATATTACGTTTTATTTGTTTTTTATTTTTTATTTTCTGATTAATTATATTAATTTATTTTAATTTATTATTTTTTATTTTTATTTTATGATTAATTAAATTAATTTATTTTTTGTTTCTGATTAATTATATTAATTTATTTTTTGTTTATTTAATTTTCTATTTTTATTTTCTGATTAATTAAATTAATTTATTTTTTGTTTCTGATTAATTATATTAATTTATTTTTTTTGTTTAGATGATGATATCGATGAATTCTAAATATTTTATTATTTTTATTTTTATTTATAAATATTTTTGTAGAAATTCAATTAAATTAGTTTGTAAGCCTATTCGCATAACTATAACTATTTTTAATAACTTTTAAAATAAATAAATAAATAACTGTTGCTAATAATTTCATTAATCTATTTTTTTAAATGATAATTGATTAATAGAAGTTCTGTTTTGACTTTACTTTAATTAATTTTAATTTAATTGATTTTTTTTTTTTGCAATATTTTATTTTTTTGTGAATTATAAATAACAGCAGAATTTTCTTAAGATATTAAACCTATTTAAATTATAAGTAAGTGATCCAGGNTGATTAATTAAATTAATTTATTTTTTGTTTCTGATTAATTATATTAATTTATTTTTTGTTTATTTAATTTTCTATTTTTATTTTCTGATTAATTAAATTAATTTATTTTTTGTTTCTGATTAATTATATTAATTTATTTTTTTTGTTTAGATGATGATATCGATGAATTCTAAATATTTTATTATTTTTATTTTTATTTATAAATATTTTTGTAGAAATTCAATTAAATTAGTTTGTAAGCCTATTCGCATAACTATAACTATTTTTAATAACTTTTAAAATAAATAAATAAATAACTGTTGCTAATAATTTCATTAATCTATTTTTTTAAATGATAATTGATTAATAGAAGTTCTGTTTTGACTTTACTTTAATTAATTTTAATTTAATTGATTTTTTTTTTTTGCAATATTTTATTTTTTTGTGAATTATAAATAACAGCAGAATTTTCTTAAGATATTAAACCTATTTAAATTATAAGTAAGTGATCCAGGCTGGATTGCCTAAAAATGAAATTTTCATTTGTTTTTTTGTGAAAAATTAATTTTTTATTTAATTTTATTTAAGACATTAATTAAATTTACATAAATGTAATGAAAAATTATTAATACTTAATCTTAAATATAAATTAATCCTTGACTACAAACTGAGTCAATTTGCATTTCTACAAATATATTTATATCATAAAAAATAAAAGTGAAAAATGAAAAAACATTTTTAATATTTAAAAATCATCAATATCATATCGAAACCAAAAAAAATCAGGAAATAAAAAATAAATAAAGCACAATATTTAAATGATACTTACTAGTGATAATAAATAGATTCCATTTATTCTTCAAGTTCTTTAAAATTTTCTTAATTCTTAGATTTTGAAGGATTTAAAAATCGAGAAGTTTACTAATATAAATTGCTAGTAAATATGTTTTATAATTTGTTGGAATTGTAGTTAATGTTGATTTTTGAAAAATTTCTCAATTCGATTAATTTTGCTAATAGTATTTTAAAATCATATTTGATAATACTCTGATTATTCAATTAATTAAGTAATTATATCACGAGCAACAAATGGGAATAAAAAAACATCAGCAACATTTTTATATTCTTCTCCAATTAATACTTCATGAGCTATATATCTTTTATGTTTTCTGTAATTCATTCAATCCAAATGGGTAAACGTCTCTGGGTTATATCTAATTTATGAATTTTTGAAAATTTATAAGTTAACAAACTAAATATTGTAATTTATTATTCCAAGTGATATTATTTAAAATATTATTTAAATAATTTCTAAGACTTCTACGCTTAAAATATTTTAAATCCATCATATATTCGAGAGTTTCTAGATCCTTTGTGATTTCATAAAGTGATGGATCCCGTTCCAACATTTGTTTGCCACTTCCTTTTCCATTGTTGATTTTGATAAACCAATCATATATATCCATTCCGCAAATCTACTCGTAAGTACACATTAGCTCTTGCCCTTTAATTAATATTTCATAATCTATCATAAAGTATCTTATTGCATTACCAAATAATCAGCTTTTAATCGAACATATTGAATAGATTATTCTATTGTGGCATTTTCCACTTGTCCATCAAATAAGGTCATTTTAAAATGTGTTGAGTGGCAAGGTTTGCACCACCAACAATATTAAATATAAATATATTCTTGATTCATTCTTGATTGCATTCTAAACATACTTTAGACATTTCTGTTTTTTTATAGTAGATAAGGCAGAAGTTTCTTTTTTTTTTTTTAACAATTAATAAATTTGTATCAGAATTTGCATCTCAAAATAAATTTCTTAGATATGAATAACTTGAGTCAAAATATTACAAAATAAGCTAGGCTTAGTCTCAAAAATTGGTGCAAAACTTGCTAAGATTATATTTTTCATTGTGAGCAAACTAAAATGTAGTATTATTTACTAAAAAAATATAAAGTGGGGAGTTTCCCGTAGTACAAAAAAAAGAAGCCGCTATTGTGAAGCTAAGTCTTTTTTTTTAAAAAAATAATTATGTACATCAATTCTCAAAAAAAAAAAATCTAAAAAGTATTTATATAGATTAGTAGCTAGAGAATTGTAGAGATGATAGGAAAAAAAAGTCTAAAAAAAGTCTCAAAATATATGATTAATAAGAAGTCAACATCATGAATACAGTTGTGTTTCAATTAAGTCAATTACTGAAGTCAAAATGATATAATTTATCTTTTGATCTTTAAAATTTTCTTATATAAATTTGACCCTCATAAAAGAAAACTTACTCTTACTTAAAAAGAATAACTATTTTGTTTTTATGCTTTTGTAAATAAATAAAAATACAAAAAATTTAGAAATTCATTTTATTTCTTCTAAAATCTAATAGAACCAGAACGAAATAAGTGAAATATTATTATAGAATAAAACAAAAACAATAGAATAAGTATAAAATAATAAAGAAATAAAAAATTAAGATTGATTTGATTAATATATGTTCTTGCTCCAAAGGTGATGTAAAAGCAGAATTCATTTAATAGTTATTCTAGATTAGCAATCAGTCNTTTCCCGTAGTAAAAAAAAAAGAAGCCGCTATTGTGAAGCTAAGTCTTTTTTTTTAAAAAAATAATTATGTACATCAATTCTCAAAAAAAAAAAATCTAAAAAGTATTTATATAGATTAGTAGCTAGAGAATTGTAGAGATGATAGGAAAAAAAAGTCTAAAAAAAGTCTCAAAATATATGATTAATAAGAAGTCAACATCATGAATACAGTTGTGTTTCAATTAAGTCAATTACTGAAGTCAAAATGATATAATTTATCTTTTGATCTTTAAAATTTTCTTATATAAATTTGACCCTCATAAAAGAAAACTTACTCTTACTTAAAAAGAATAACTATTTTGTTTTTATGCTTTTGTAAATAAATAAAAATACAAAAAATTTAGAAATTCATTTTATTTCTTCTAAAATCTAATAGAACCAGAACGAAATAAGTGAAATATTATTATAGAATAAAACAAAAACAATAGAATAAGTATAAAATAATAAAGAAATAAAAAATTAAGATTGATTTGATTAATATATGTTCTTGCTCCAAAGGTGATGTAAAAGCAGAATTCATTTAATAGTTATTCTAGATTAGCAATCAGTCAAATTCTATATTTTATATAATAGATCATCTCATTATGATATGGTAAACAGAAATAAAAATGCAAATACTTCATTGCAAGATATATTAATTTAATATCAAAAGAATAATATATTTTTTCCTTTTAATTATAAATTAAAAAAAAATAAAATAAAATCATAATGAAAATAACAAAAATAATAAAAAATAATAAAAATAATAAAAATAACAAAAATAATAAAATTCATAAAATTCATAAATAATTTCTTAAAAGTATGATTTTGAATCATGAACTATAGGATTACATTTATATTTTTATAAATTAAATTTATTATTGAAGAAATGCTTGAAAAGGCAAATAAAAATGTATTTATAAGTTATTTTAAATAGTTTTAATAAAAATAATAAAATAATAAAAATAATAAAAATAAAATAGTAAAAATAATAAAAATAATAAAAAAAAACAATAAAAATAATAAAAATAATAAAACAATAAAATAATGAAATAATAAAAATAATAAATTTAATGAGTGAATAATTTCTAAATGAAAAATATAATTTTGAATCATGAACTTTAAAATTACATTTATATTTGAAAAAATAAATATAAATATATTTAAAAATTATTTTAAATTGTATTAATAATACAAATAATAAAAACAATAAAAATATTAATAAAACTAAAAATAATAAAAAAATTAAAATAATAAAAATAATAAAAATAATAAAAATAATAAAATTCATAAATTAATAAAATCATAAAATTAATAAATTCATAAAATTCATAAAATTCATAAAATTCATAAATAATTTCTTAAAAGTATAATTTTGAATCATGAACTATAGGATTACATTCATATTCTTATAAATTAAGTTTATTATTGAAGAAATGCTTGAAAAAGTGAATATAAAATTATTTAATAAAAATATGTTTAAAAATTATTTTAAATAGTTTTAATAAAAATAATAAAAATAAAAATAATCAAAATAATCAAAATAGTAAAAAATAAAAATAATCAAAAATAGTAAAAAATAAAAAATAAAAATAATAAATTGACAATAAAAATAATAAAAGTAAAAAATAAAAAATAATAAAAAAAACAATAAAAGAAATAATAAAGTAGTAAAATAAAAATATTAAAATAATAATAAAAATAATAAAAAAAAATACTAAAATAACAAGAATATATATTCAATCAGTTCAGTTCCTTCAACTGCCTAATTCTGGTATTAAAGATTACTTTTAAATTATATATTTTTAGATATACAAACAAAATGCAAAAAATTTTTTATAATATTTAATATAATATAAGATATATTATTAATCATCGAAAATTCTTTATAGCATAAAATATTATCAGAAATTCATATTTATTTTTAAATAAAGTAGCTATAAACTCATTCTCTCATAAAGTGTTAGCAAAAAAATTTCATTCATTTTGCAGTTGCATATCTGGAATGGTGGTAGTGCTTTTTATATTGATTATTTATTTGATAACAAGAAAATTATTAAAAAAAACTTTATAGTAATTATTTCATTTACAAAAAGAAAAAAAATTGATACCAAAAATGCTTATAATTATTTCATTTACAAAAAGAAAAAAAAATTGATACCAAAAATGCTTATAATTATCTACATTACATAATTAATTACATTTAAAAACCAACTAGAGTCATATATTGACAATAATAATAGTATTATATTTTTATTAATTTCAAAAATTATAAAAATATTTTATTTGATAAAATTCATAAAATTAACAATTTAATAAGTGAATAATTTCTTATATATTTAAAAATTATTTAAATAGCAAAAAAATTTAATGAGTGAATAATTCTGAATCATGAATGATAAAAAATTGATATTTTTATAAATTAAATTTATTATTTGAAAAAAAAATAAATATATTACAATAATAAAATAAGAAAAATAATAAAAATAAGAACAATAATAATAAAATTCATAAAATTAATTAATAGAAACTTTTTAATGAGTGAATTCTTAAATGAAAAATAAAATAAAATTTATTATTTAAGAAATGCTTAGCTTGAAAAAGTAAATATAAATATATTTTAAATAGTTTTAATAAAAATAATAAAAATAATAAAATTAATAAATAATATCTTAAAAGTATAATTTTGAATCATGAACTATTACATTCACATTTTTATAATTAAATTTATTATATTTTAAATAGTTTTAATAAAAATAATAAAAATAATAAAAATAATAAATAACAAAAAATAATGAAATAAAATTTTAAAAATAATAAATAATAAAATTAATAACAATAATAACAAAAATAATAAAAATAATAAAAATAAAAATTTTTATCGAAAAATTATGTGTAAATTAACATGGAGAGAGATAATTCAAGCCCCTGACCCATAACCCTTGTTTATTTATTTATTAATTTTTGTAATATATGGTGCCGGAAGTCTATACTCAACAATAAAATTGTACCACTATAAAACCTATCAACATCTTAAAAAATATATAAATCCAAAAAAGTAAACTGGTAACTTTATTCTTCAAGACATGTATTTTTAATTAAAAGACTATATTAAAAGTTATAAGCATTTAAAAGTACATGATTTTTATATGTTTAGCACTAATTTGAAACAATATATTTAATCACATGAAGATATTTTACTAGTCAGAACTTATAAAATTCTCAACCTTTTCAAATTTCAAAACTCTTTTATTTAAAAAATCTTAATTCTTATATATGACACATGATTTACACAAAAAAATTGAAACAAAATTACATAATAGACTTCCGGCACCATATTAAAAAAAATGACAAAAATGGTAAATGACAGGGTTGTACAATCATGGGATCAAAATATTATCTCTGCAAATGATTTTTTGTTTATGATACTAACGTGAAAATTCCTAAAGTAGCTAAATTTCGGTAACAACTCCGATTGATAATTAAATCCGAGGAAATTAAACTTATAAAAAAATCTTACATCGAAACATAAATTCTGATACTTATCGATTTTTTTTTTAAAAAAAATATAAAATTCAGCCTTAAATACTATAAACAAAAAAAATGGCATCTTATATATGCCCAGAATGCAATCAAGAAAATACTCAATATATTTGGTGCAAACCATGTAACTCGAAACGTTTCCAAAATGATTTTAATAATTGGACAANTTAATCACATGAAGATATTTTACTAGTCAGAACTTATAAAATTCTCAACCTTTTCAAATTTCAAAACTCTTTTATTTAAAAAATCTTAATTCTTATATATGACACATGATTTACACAAAAAAATTGAAACAAAATTACATAATAGACTTCCGGCACCATATTAAAAAAAATGACAAAAATGGTAAATGACAGGGTTGTACAATCATGGGATCAAAATATTATCTCTGCAAATGATTTTTTGTTTATGATACTAACGTGAAAATTCCTAAAGTAGCTAAATTTCGGTAACAACTCCGATTGATAATTAAATCCGAGGAAATTAAACTTATAAAAAAATCTTACATCGAAACATAAATTCTGATACTTATCGATTTTTTTTTTAAAAAAAATATAAAATTCAGCCTTAAATACTATAAACAAAAAAAATGGCATCTTATATATGCCCAGAATGCAATCAAGAAAATACTCAATATATTTGGTGCAAACCATGTAACTCGAAACGTTTCCAAAATGATTTTAATAATTGGACAAGTGGAAATGATAAAATAGATAAATTCATTCAAGATACTCAACTAAATGCTGATATAAATTGGGAAGCAATAGAATGGATACCTTATGATAGATTTAAAGATGTTAAACAAATAGGTAAAGGTGGATTTGGAACAATACATTATGCTAGGTGGATTGATGGATTTATTGATAAATGGGATATTGAAAATCAACAATGGAAAAGATGGGGTGAAGAAGAAGTGGCATTAAAAAAGTTTGATAATTTTGTGAATTTCAACGACGTCTTAAATGAGGTAAATATTTTAATTAATTTTTAAATTTAATTTTCAAATTATTATATAACGTTTTAACTATAAATTAAAATATAAATTAAAAATGTTTATATTATTAGATGGAAATTCATTTTAAAATTTACACTGATTCTACTGATTCTCGCGGTTCAATTCGATTTTATGGAATTACACAAGATCCAGAAACACATTCATATATGATGGTTTTAGATTATGCATCAGATGGAAATTTTCGAGAATATTTAAAAATCAATTTTAATAATATTAATTGGTTACAAAAATTAGATAGTCTATGGCGTTTATCTTACAATTTGATGAATATTCATAAATTAGATATAGTTCACCAAGACTTCCATCCTGGAAATATTCTATCATTCAATTTTAAATCTGATTTACGGATTTCAGATTTTGGATTGAGTAAATTAATCGGGGCAAATCCAAATAATCCCGAAAAAAAGAATATTGTTGGTGTATTACCATATATTGCACCCGAGGTATTAAGCGGTGATGAAGAATATACAAAAGCTGCTGATGTATATTCATTTGGAATTATTGCTTATGAAATGATTACGGGTTTTCCTCCATATCCCGATATACCACATGATGAAGATTTGGCTATTAAAATATGCAATGGATTACGACCAAAAATTCCATTTCATACTCCCAAATTAATTACAAGAATGATTATGAGGTGTTGGGATGCTCGAGTTACATATAGACCCACTTTTAAAGAATTAAAGGACGAGTTGAAGAAATACTATCTTGATTATAGAGATTATTTAGACGAGGAGGAAAATAAAGATTCAGAAATTGTAATTCAAATTAAAAAAGCTGAAGAATTTTCAGCAAATCAAGAATCAACCAATACAACAACTACAACAACTACAACTCCTCTTAATTATCAAACACATCCGCAAGCAATTTATACCAGTCGACTTCTTAATTATTCAAAACTTCCAAAACCCAAGAACGAAGAAAATTTCGAAAGAGAACTTGAAGAATTAACTAAATCTTTTTCTCATATAACAACTAGTAAGTATCAATTATATTACGTTTTATTTGATTTTTTAATTTTTATTTTCTAATTATTTATATTAATTTATTTTTTATTTAGATGATGATATCGATGAATTTTAAATATTATAAATATTTATATTAATTTATTTTTTGTTTATTTAATTTTNGTGGAAATGATAAAATAGATAAATTCATTCAAGATGTTCAACTAAATGCTAATGGTAATTGGGATGTAATAGAATGGATACCTTATGATAGATTTAAAGATGTTAAACAAATAGGTAAAGGTGGATTTGGAACAATATATTATGCTAGGTGGATTGATGGATATATTAAAGAATGGGATATTGAAAATCAACAATGGAAAAGATATCGTAATAGCGAAGTGGCATTAAAAAAGTTTGATAATTTTGTGAATTTCAACGATGTCTTAAATGAGGTAAATATTTTAATTAATATTTAAATTTAATTTTCAAATTATTATATAACGTTTTAACTATAAATTAAAAAATGTTTATATTATTAGATGGAAATTCACTTTAAATCATATGCTGGTTCTGATGGTTACGCTTCAATTCGATTTTATGGAATTACACAAGATCCAGAAACACATTCATGTATGATGGTTTTAGATTATGCAAAAGATGGAAATCTTCGAGAATATTTAAAAATTAATTTTAATAATATTAATTGGTTACAAAAATTATTGAATCTATACCGTTTATCTTCAAGGTTGAAGAATATTCATAGATTAGATATAGTTCACCAAGACTTCCATCCTGGAAATATTCTATCATTCAATTTTAAATCTGATTTACGGATTTCAGATTTTGGATTGAGTAAATTAATCGGGGCAAATCCAAATAATCCCGAAAAAAAGAATATTGTTGGTGTATTACCATATATTGCACCCGAGGTATTAAGCGGTGATGAAGAATATACAAAAGCTGCAGATGTATATTCATTTGGAATTATTGCTTACGAAATGATTACGGGCTTTCCTCCATATCCCGATATACCACATGATGAAGATTTGGCTATTAAAATATGCAATGGATTACGACCAAAAATTCCATTTCATACTCCCAAATTAATTACAAGAATGATTATGAGGTGTTGGGATGCTCGAGTTACATATAGACCCACTTTTAAAGAATTAAAGGACGAGTTGAAGAAATACTATCTTGATTATAGAGATTATTTAGACGAGGAGGAAAATAAAGATTCAGAAATTGTAATTCAAATTAAAAAAGCTGAAGAATTTTCAGCAAATCAAGAATCAACCAATACAACAACTACAACAACTACAACTCCTCTTAATTATCAAACACATCCGCAAGCAATTTATACCAGTCGACTTCTTAATTATTCAAAACTTCCAAAACCCAAGAACGAAGAAAATTTCGAAAGAGAACTTGAAGAATTAACTAAATCTTTTTCTCATATAACAACTAGTAAGTATCAATTATATTACGTTTTATTTGATTTTTTAATTTTTATTTTCTAATTATTTATATTAATTTATTTTTTATTTAGATGATGATATCGATGAATTTTAAATATTATAAATATTTATATTAATTTATTTTTTGTTTATTTAATTTTTTATTTTTATTTTCTGATTAATTAAATTAATTTATTTTTTGTTTTTGATTAATTATATTAATTTATTTTTTGTTTATTTAATTTTGTATTTTTATTTTCTGATTAATTATATTGATTTATTTTTTTATTTAGATGATGATATCGATGAATTCTAAATATTTTATTATTTTTATTTTTATATATAAATATTTTTGTAGAAATTCAATTAAATTAGTTCGTATAACTATAACTATTTTTAATAACTTTTAAAATAAATAAATAAATAACTGTTGCTAATAATTTCATTAATCTATTTTTTTAATGATAATTAATTAAATAAGAAATGATAAAAATTAATTCGATAAATTAAATTTAGTGACCGCAATAAACCATTGTTATATCACAAGCTCACACAATACTACATAAATTTTCTTAACTAAATTGGACCAACAAGATTTTCTTCATTTTCTTCTTCCAATAGTTGGAATGAACTTTGAAAGAAGGACGTGGGTCGGATTCCTTTTTTTTCGAATTCGATCATTTTCTGTGAATAATGGATGTTAATATAAAAAATAAATTTAATGTAACGTGGAAATCAATAAAGAAGCAAATGAATAATAATTTTACCTCGATTAAGGCACGTCTTTCCAACATCTATCGTTAAATCTTGGCCCATTTAACATATAATTATTGTAGGCGAGATACTTCTTGTGAAGTAATTCATATACTTCGTCAACAGATTCAACTATAAACCAATAATAAATAATAAATAAAAAATATTAAAAGTTAATTACAAATAAATTAAAAAATTTTATTATTATTATTAGATGTTATTTTACTTACTTTTTTGTAAACTCTCAAAGAATTCAACACGTTCATATTGGTGAATCAAACATTTATCCCAAAGATTGACCGATTGTACTATAAAAAATAATAATAAATAGTGATAATAATAAATAAATAAAAAATAATAAATGATAAATAAATAATAAATAAATAAAAAATAATAAATGATAAATAAATAATAAATAAATAAATAATAATAAATAACAATCAATAATAATAATACCTCTTCAATGGCTTTTTGAATAATAGCTCATAATTTCTCTTAACCTATAAAAAATATAATAAAAAATAAATAATTAAAAAATAAATTAATTCAATAAATAAATAAATTCAATAAATAAATTAAATACTCTTCATCCAAATTCTCATCACAGTTAAATCCTTTCTTCTGCGGGAATTTTTAATTCTTCGTATAATTGTATTACATCACAAGTTTCCCTTTTCGAACTTGATAATCATTTTCAAATGATTTCTCTTATCCTCAAAATTTCCAATAAAAATTCATCCCGTGGATAGATTCTTGGATTTGTCGAATTAGTTTGGGATCAAACAAATAATCTAATTCATCATCATCATCTCATCATTACCATTACTATTATTCTTATTGCTATTCTCAATTTTTGATGATCTCTCAAAAAGTTCTTTGGGATTACTCTTATTATTGGCGAATAAACAAAACATTCCTTTATCTATCTCATGTGGAGTGAAATGATGCACATTCTTCCGATGATTCACGTAGTGGGGCCTATTTAAATATAGATATATATGTATATTATATTTTCTTTACGTGGCGTGGGAATGCAGGTGTGAATGAATATGTAAATAAATGGAATTATAATAATTAAAAGAATTAAAATAATAATAATAATTAAAATAATTAAAATAATTTAAATAATAATAATAATTAAAATAATTAAAATAATTAAAATAATAAAAGAATTAAAATAATAATAATAATAATTAAAATAATTAAAAGAATTTAAATAATAATAATAAAAATAATTAAAATAATTTAAATAATAATAATAATTAAAGATTACATACAATTCGGAAAATTTATCAGTAGTCAAATATAAATAATGTAAATAATAATATTAATAAATAATAAAAAATTATTATCAAAAAATCGAAAGCTACAAGAAAATAAATTAATAAAATAAATAAAAAAATAAAAAATATAAATAAAATTAAATAAATTAAATAAAATAAATTAAATTAAATTAAATCATAAATTAAAAAAATTAAATTAAATTAAATTAAATAATTAAATAAATTAAATAAATTAAATAAATAAATCGGTGAAAATAAATAAATTAAATAAATTAAATTAAAATGAATTAATTAAATAAAAAATAAAATAAATAAAATAAAATAAATAAAATAAATTAAATTACCTCGATTGATATTCACTATTCAATTCTTTAACGAACACTGATAAATGTTTTCCTATAAAGAACACGTTGGATGTTTTAATAATAAAATAATATAATTACATTTAATAATAATTAATAATTATAATAAAAATTAAAATACCTCTTGTAATGAATTAATGAATTACGAATTGAAAAAAGTTTATCATAAATATAATAACTTAATTCATAACTCATCGAAGCAACATTGTGGTATTGATATTTCAACAAAATAAATTACGATAATCTTCTATTAAAGTCAAGTATAGTGAAATTGCATAAAATATTCAAATAAATTAGATCTTATTCATTAATTATTATTATAAATAAATAAATAAATAAAAAATAGAATATAAAATTCAGATCGAGAAAGAGAAGTAAAAAAAAATCTTGTTCCCTGTGGTTATTAAATATTCCTGAAATGATGCATGTTGACGATCTTAGTTTAATACTTCATTATTACGTAATGGTTTATACACGATTTTTATTAGGAACCTCTATAACCAAAAATTTTTACCCTAAAATAAGATCAACTTTAAAAGACTAAAGCATGTGACACAGACTTAAAATAGAAATTTTATCCAATAATCATGATAGATATTGACTTGCTCTTTCAGAATTATTGGTTTAAATTTTATAAAATTTATTTTTAAAGAAGCTATTAACATTTAAAGTCAGGTAAATTACATATAAAAAATATATAAAATAAAATTGGGAAATATATAAAAATAGTAAAAATATTATTTATTTTATTTAAAGGTATCTTTTAATTCAATATAAATATCATCAGGTACTCTTTGATATGATTTATATTTTTTTACTGCAAATATTACACCATTTGTACAATATCTATGATCACATGCATAAATTTTATTGGTTAAAAATCACGTGTAAGCCTATTCAAAATTGGGAAAATATAAAAAATATGCTAATTCGCTTCCTTTTAATGTCTGGAATTCAAAAATAATATTTTTTAAAATATTTGACAAGTATTTATAATTTAAGAAAAACATTTTTTTGGTTATAGAGGTTCCGCACTGTATTAAAAAAAAAAAATCTTGTACACAGTGACAGTGATTATTAGAATTGATGCACGTTGGCGATCTTACTTTAATACTTCATTATTATGTAATGGTTTATTTGTCTCACATTTCTCACATTAAACATGGTATTGAAAAGATCGAGATCATTCTTTTATTTTTGGATCGTGATTGGCATAAAGCAAATGATTAATTTATTTTTTAATTAGTGCGATCTTCCAATAAATTTATTTTATTTTTTATTTATTTATAGATCATGGTTAATAAAAAAAATTTATTGAAAAGATCTTTTTTTTTTAATTGATGCCAAATCAGAAAATGTTGACTAAAAAAAAAATAAATAAATGATCTCGTGGTTTTTTTTGTTTCTATAAATCATGATTTATTTAATTTTTTAATTATTTTAGTCGAATCTGAAGATGTTAGCTCATTAAAAAACAATCTTGATCTTTTCAATTAATCTTTTTTTTTATTTTTATGGATTGTGAAACTAAAGATCAAGATTATTTATTATTGGTAAATTGGAGATGTTGGAATCGTTGGTTGTGGATTTAGATTTTGTCATTTTGCCAAGGCTTTGCGTCCTCGCTTGATCACATAAATTATTTTTGTACCTATGAAAAATAATTTATGCAATTTGAATTGTAACACTTTGGAATAATAAAATAATTATCCGGGGAGTACATTTATAATATCAATTGATTAATTAGAAAAAATTAGAAAGTATTATTGGAAAGGTTGTTTGAATTGAAAGTCACGAATGGGAAATAATTAGTTGTGAGTATGGATGATCGTCAATGGTACAAATATTTTTTTTTATTAAGTTACGCTCGCTTTTATATATATTATTGATTACTCAATTATTTTTAGATTATATTTTTTTATGGGTCATTAATATTTTTATAAATTATTTTTTTTATTTATTTCCCTAATTCTCTTTATAATTGAGAATACATAAAAATTGAATATGCATAAAAATTATATTAATATATCAATATTTTGGTGGTGGAATATAAATAAATATAATGTAATACCAGGTAGATGGATATATAATAAACAATAAAATGTGATATAATTAATCTTATATTTAATCTCGTGGATTGTTCCGTTTCCAAATTCATATTCGCCTGAAAAAATATTAAAATAATTCAGAAAAGGACAATTTGTATTTATCGCAAAGTTGGTCTCCAAAGCCCGAGGTTACATTACTGTTACTCAATTTCATATATTGCACAATAAATAATAAAATTATTCGTATCAAAGCAATTGTTATTCGAATCTATTTATTTATTAATACTTGATCTCACTTCCCATTAAATTATTTAACTGTACGATTTATTCTTTCTAATGGTATTTTTTCTTAACGCTCTTAATGAAACTGAATAATAAATTCAATAATTAATAGAAACAAATATATGTTATTGAACTAAAACTGACGGTTCAGTTTGGGTTTAAATCGAACCGATTGAGAGCTTTATGCTAAGTAATTTTTTAAAATAACCCATATTTTTTAAAATTTTAAAAAAATCTATTAATATGTTTAAAAGTGTTTATATATTGATTTTGAGACTTCTAGCTAATAATTTTATTAAACAAAAAATAGTGAAGGGATTTTTGCTAATTGGTAATGTTAGAAATCCTTTTTAAACGTTTCTTCTTTGTAAAGTTATATTAAATATCCTAATCTTTAATAAAAATTTCTGGTAATTTATTTTTTCTTTTAAAAGAAACCTTCAAATGAATCTTCAAATTAGTAAAAGCAACAACAATAAAGTATATATTACATATTTATTATTTTAAGATGTCATAACATGAAAGTAATGATGTTGATGTGAATCCCCAAAATAATTTTTTTTAGAAAAAATCAAAGGTCAAAAAATTTTAAGCTGAAAAAATACAAATCTTACTTTTATTTTTTAACGAAATTTTGTCTTAAATTTTTAATTAATTTTTTTAAAAAAAAAATAAAATCCAATAAATATGGTTTTTCCGAAAACCAAAAGAAATAACAAGAAAATAACTATGAAAAAAAAACGATAAGTTGGCACCAAAAAACGATTAATTAAATCGATAACAACAACTAAATCAATAATAACAGCAGTTGCTAAAACAGTATAATTATCAAATAATGCAATTCTGTCAAGTAAAATTGCAAATGTTAACAGATACAACAACAACAACGACAACAAAGACAATTGTATCAGTTACATCAACATCAGATGATAATAATATTGATAATAATGATTTGATTCAGAATAATAAGTGAGACTGTACACCTTTTTGTTTATTTTTTTTCTATTATTTATTCTTTCAATTTCGTCTTTTTTTCTCTCATGCATTAAATCATATGCCTTTATAAAATAGATACAGAATTTTTTGTTACTAAATTTCTCAATAGAAATTATTAAAAATTCAACACAGAATAAGTATAATTTTAGTTATTATTTATTTGATTTATTGAATTATTGAATTAATCAATTTAATTGATAGTTTATTTTTTAAATTTTGTTTGAGGAATTTTAGTAATAATTTCATAATTATTAAGTTTTACAAGAAAAATTGAGAAAATATAATTGTTATTTCTTTTTTTTTTTAATTTCGCCTCTCATTTTTTTCTTCCCTATTTGACTTATACTCTTTGTTTTGCTTCCTTCTCCCAGATTAAAATTTCAGAAGTGCCATGGAGATAATTGAGGCTACAGATCACATTCTATGGGTATGGGTAATCATTTGTTTAAAATCTTCATTAATGATGTAATTATTAATAATCATCTTAATTTATAATTTTATTATTTATTTTAGCAGTATTAACAAAGAATTAATAATTAAAAAATTCAATAAAAAACTTTTGCCCATATTCAATGGTAAGGCGATATAAGAAATATTGTTTGAATTCATTAAATATACTAAATTTGAGGATATAATTCTGAATCTTCAAAAATATGGACATAGGAAGACTTTAAATTCTTAATTTGAAAACCTTTGATTTAACAATCTTTTAATATAGAAATGAAATAGCTTATAGAATTTTAGTTCTAGAGAAATAATAAATGACAATAATTTTAAATTGAATTTAACAACTTTCCAGTAACCATAGAGTAGATCATAACTATCACTCTTCAATATAAAGTCAAAAAATAAAAAAAAATAAAAAAAAAATGATTAATTTATATATATTTGATAAAAATATACTTACAAGACATTTCATAAATTCTGGTGCACAAAAAATATTTAAGTATGGTCTAAATTAGATTTTTTATTTATTAAGTCCATATTCTTCATAAAATATTTATTTGTTTTCTTCCTTTATGTCTCATGAAGAATTCATTTTAAGGTCGATTCAATAATAATATTTTTTTATTTATTCTAATATTTTTTATTTATTCTAAANTAATTCTGAATCTTCAAAAATATGGACATAGGAAGACTTTAAATTCTTAATTTGAAAACCTTTGATTTAACAATCTTTTAATATAGAAATGAAATAGCTTATAGAATTTTAGTTCTAGAGAAATAATAAATGACAATAATTTTAAATTGAATTTAACAACTTTCCAGTAACCATAGAGTAGATCATAACTATCACTCTTCAATATAAAGTCAAAAAATAAAAAAAAATAAAAAAAAAATGATTAATTTATATATATTTGATAAAAATATACTTACAAGACATTTCATAAATTCTGGTGCACAAAAAATATTTAAGTATGGTCTAAATTAGATTTTTTATTTATTAAGTCTATATTCTTCATAAAATATTTATTTGTTTTCTTCCTTTATGTCTCATGAAGAATTCATTTTAAGGTCGATTCAATAATAATATTTTTTTATTTATTCTAATATTTTTTATTTATTCTAAATAATAATTTCATTTATTTTGTTCTGATCAGTAACTATTTCATCAATCTTTGTATATTCTTTCCACCTAATACTTAAGGAGCTACATATACTTCAAAAGCACCTTCTTTTAGAGATTTTCTACATTTTTTTTTTCAATTAATTTACTTATATCAGAATCTGAAATATAATATACAAATTATTATATAGATTAAAATTAGATGTCCAGGATGAAAATCATAATGAATTTTTTACATAATCCAATATATTTATTAAAATAATCATTTAAATAATTTTTAAGATTTCCACCTCTTTGATAATGGCATCAAATATTTTCGAGTCTCTGGACCTTTTGTACTCAGCATAATATAATAAATAATATATCAAAACTATTCTTTGTTATTTCTTTAACACCCACTATCATAAGCTATCCATTCTATTACTTTCCATAGGTCTACATTTAGTTGATTCATTTTCACTAATCCAATTATCAAATCATTAAAGAATGCAAAGTTAGGCAATCAGCAACTGCTATCACTGGATATATCGGGTGAAATTATTGCAACACTGTTTCGATTTTATAATTGAATACTAATATTACATTAATGACTTGGGATGCTATGACAGCATATATATAAAGAGATAGATTTTCCTAGGACAAGTGCGGATATATAGTTAAACAGGATTATTTTTTATATTGATGGAATTTAAAATATATATATATATATATGAAAACACGCTGAAGGCATACATCAGTAATCTTTCAACAATTATAATCAAGTTTTTTATCGTCTTAATTTACAAAATATTAATTTCAAAATTTTATTTGCTGTCAGCAATTTCAAGAATATTTTTCTTTAATATGCTACTTGAAATAATTAATAATAAGCAAAATTAAATCTAAATAATTTAAATGGGAGATAAATCTTTAATATCAAAATTGTATAAAATATNATATATCGGGTGAAATTATTGCAACACTGTTTCGATTTTATAATTGAATACTAATATTACATTAATGACTTGGGATGCTATGACAGCATATATATAAAGAGATAGATTTTCCTAGGACAAGTGCGGATATATAGTTAAACAGGATTATTTTTTATATTGATGGAATTTAAAATATATATATATATATATGAAAACACGCTGAAGGCATACATCAGTAATCTTTCAACAATTATAATCAAGTTTTTTATCGTCTTAATTTACAAAATATTAATTTCAAAATTTTATTTGCTGTCAGCAATTTCAAGAATATTTTTCTTTAATATGCTACTTGAAATAATTAATAATAAGCAAAATTAAATCTAAATAATTTAAATGGGAGATAAATCTTTAATATCAAAATTGTATAAAATATCAGATTTGGATAAATTTCAAATTAAACTTTAATATCCCTCTAACCAAATAATTTAAAAATTATTAATTAATGAAACTTCTAATATTTACACATATATAAAATATTTTCTAGATCAAGTGTAAACTATTTCATCATCATTAACTTTGTATCTGTATATTAAATATTCATTGCTGTTTAATGATAGAATTGTATTACTTCATAATTCTAAATAAATTTAATATTCATTAAATTATCAAAACTCAAATGAAATTTTCTGCATATCAGTATTTTCTACATTCAGTGTAGATATGGAAAGTTGAGATCAGCCTTCAGGACTTAGCACAATTGGATCAATAAATAAAGATTACCACATTAAACACACAAATAATTAAATTGATGAATATCAAAAAGTCATTACAAAATTGCATGTAAATTGACCTTTCACCTGGTTTATGAGCTTATAGATTTGTGTTCTTTAATATTTCGAACATATATAAAGATTACTTTTAATAAGTACTGAAGATTTTCTTAGGCATTATCTTTCAAAAGGATATTCAAAGAAAGAAATGTTTTTTTAAATTAAATATTATGGTCACAAGCGCGCGACCTCTTGTTGTATTGATATTTTAACCAAATAAATTACGAGAATCTTCTATTTCGACCTAAAATTCAAAGTCAAGTATAGTGAAATTGCATAGAATATTTAAATAAATTATTATTATAAATAAATAGAATGTACAATTATTTATTATTATAAATAAATAAATTTGGATCATTCATTATTTTTATTATTAATTAAAAAAAGAAAAGAGAAAGAGAAGTGATTAAATACATATTCCTGAATTGATGCAGGTTAGCGATCTTATTTTAATACTTCATTATTATTATCACATTATTATCACATTATTATCTCATTTACGTATCTCATTAATATTAAAGAATAAATAATCTATTTCTGATTCCTTTCTTTCTTAAATAGGAAAAATCATTGGAATAGTTTTATTTAATTAACATTAAATCATCAAAAAGTGAAAAGGTGATTATTAACTATTTATTTATATATTTTTCTTTAACAGTTAATCTGATGCAACAAACTGTTTACAGAAAAATTATGACGTGTAAATTAACCAAATAGTAAAGGAAAAAAATAAAAGAAGGATGATAAAGTGAAATGTTAAACAAGAGATCCAATCTGTCATTTGGTTTTATTTTTCTACAAAAAGAATAATTATATCAATATACAAAAAAGAAGAATAAAATCGAAATACACGAAAAGAATATTATTTTTAATAATTTCTATTTTTATATTTGTGGATTTTATAATGATAATAATGATAATAATTGAAATTTTCATATATTTTTAGCGCAATAATTGAAGATAGAAAATTAGACAAGCGTATATATAAATACGTGTAGTATAAGCTTTTTTAGAATAAGCATTCAATATTAAATTTAAAGGCTTATTTTAACTTGATAAGCGTATTGTATTGAAGATATAAGAATAATAACAAATCATTTTATTTTTATTTTATTTTTGATAAATTTTCACTATTGATTATTTTTTTTTCTAATAGGCATATTTTATTGTCTAATATTTGTATATGTTTTATATTATTTTTATTTTCTAAAGGCTTTAATTTGTTTCAAATTTGATTAAGCTTTATGAAGTAATTATTCTATTTATATCTTACATTTGTTCATAATCTATATTTAATAGTATACGTAGCTATTATCACAGAATTATTCCTTTACATATTTGATTCAACCTGTTTTTTGGTTAACAATAATGGTAGTTTGCTTTAGTAAAATTTATTTTGTTAAATATTTTCAATGTGATCTAATAAAAATAAAAATAAAGCATACCTCTTAAGTCCAGCAGTTTGTTATCGATTGTTTCCATTTTAATAAAAATGTTATTAGTATTAAAAAATAATCCAATATTGCTGTCTTCAATTTAAAATTTAAAAATATTGCCACCAGAATTCTCGATGAAGAATTTTCTTTGAAGAAGTTACTTAATACTTCTTGACCTTGATTGGATGATTCCAAAATTGAATCAATCATCAAAAATAAATGAATATATTAAATTATTATTATAATTACCTTATCATAATGTGAAAGTATTTTTGTACTATTAAAATTTAAAAACCATCAAAATACTTGTTTATTTTTTAAATTTTCGTACAAGAACATTCGATCAAAGAGATTGCGAATATAACTAGAAGCAAAAATAACAACAGCAATAATAATGTTGACTGAAGAAGATTGTTTAATGAAATCAGTTATTATCCAAGTCTTATCGTAAGATTGTGATAATGTGTTGAAAAATAATGAACATAATCTTAAATGGCAATATATTAATTAAAATCTTATGATAATGTAAAATAACTCAACCCAGATTCTAAGAATTGAAAAAAGTTAGTTTATTCTGGTAATTTATTAATTTAATTAATTTGAATTGATTAATTAAAAATCTGAATTGATAAAATATCAAGTAAATATGTAATTAATTTGGTAGTTTTAATTAATGATTTTGAAGATATACCAAAATAATTCTTCGATTAAGACAAGTCTTCTTTATTTTGCCAATCTGTGTATCATATGTAAATACAATCTCCGAAGCTGAGGAAATTAACCATTAAACTTAGATATTAAATTTAATAGAAACGTAAACTAAAATACAAATTTATTTATAATTTTTTTAAAAAAAAGATTCACATACTACAAGTGAATAAAAATGGGTTTTGATCATATATTGCCAGAATACAATCAAAAAATATTATGTGTGCAAACAATGCAACTCAACACGTTATGATAAATGGGCAAGTGAAAATGATACAATAGATAAATTCATTCTAAAAAATTAACAAAAGGCATCATGCAAAGTAGACGAATTGAAGATCATGTCAACAATGATTATTGAAATAATACTGATGAAATTACAAATCAAATAACAATCGAAACAACAAATGTAGCACCATTTAATTTCCACAAGCCTGTTATACTAGTAGATTTCTCAATTTTTCAAATCTGCTAAAACCTAAAACTGAAAGAATTAACAGAATCCTTTCTCATAAAGTATCAATCTTATATTTAAATTTAGTTTGATTTATTTTGAGATGGTGATGTTGAACTTCCAATTAAGATTTAAATAATCGCTCTAACTATATAATTTGAAAAAAGAATTTATTAATGAAAATTTTGCTATAACTATACTATCTAATATTTGCTTATAATAAAATTCATAGATTTTATATATGATATTAAGATAATCTAAATATAAACAGTTGATCCTATATTATAATCACAGACTTAGTTGATGATAATTCACACTCTGTACTTAACATTAAAATTTTATAAAATATAAATTATTTTATCTCGACTACAAATTAATTTAATTGAATATATTTATTTAGTGGAATTGTAGTCGTTATATCAGTTTCTTGATTTCTAGAAAATTCTTCGGTTTCATAATTTGAATTGTAATCTCATTGTATAATTATAACAATATCAATATTTATCTTCATTTGTGCAATTAATTTAGGAGTGTGAAATGGAATTGGGAGCTATATACGGTAATATCCAAAAAAGTTTCTCGTTTGAGTTTTTTTTTTTACTTAGCCCAAAATTCGCAATATATAATCTAAAGGATGAATTATATCCAATTTATAAATTTTTCAAAATTTATCTGCTATGAAACCAACTAAATAATAATTTCTAAGATTTCCATAAAATAAGATCGTTGAATTGTTCCCACTGTTCTTAAGTGAATTTCCATACAAATAATTAATATATTATACCTTTCAAATAAATTTTCATTTTAATTGAAATCAATTCATTACTTTACCTCATTTAAGAAATCTCCAATAATATTTCCAATACCACCAACCCCTTTTTTAATTCCACATGCCAATGATCGTATCTTTTCCATCGTTGATTTTTAATATCCCATCAATCCACTCAGCATATTAAAAGTACCAAAACCACCCACTATTTCTTTAATATCTCCATTCTAATACTATTCTATGACAATCTGCATTATTTCCACTTGTCCATTTATCAAAATGTGCTGAGTACACGATTTATACCAAAAAGTATAACATTTTGATAACATTCTGGACATAAATAACAACCCATTTTTATTCACTCATTGACATGGTAAAGTGGAAGTATATTTTTATAATATCGTCTCGATGATAATGTTTTATTAATTATAGAAAATAATTAATTACAATACAATTTTTTCAGATTTCAGAGATTGATTAATCTATCAGAAATTACAATTTTGGGTATAACGCTAAAATTGACGACTAAAATATGATATATAAAAAGAATCAATAAATTTCTTCTATACAAATGTTGCTCACTTAGGGGTTTACACAATATAAATTTAGAAGGGCTAAGTAACAATAAGCAATCATTTTGAAGTTAGTGATTTGAATGTATTTTATACCTAATAAATATGATAAAATTAATTTTGAATAACTGATAAGATTCTCAAGTACGTACATGTAAATTTTATTTTCTTTTTCTTTTAAAAAATCGAATTGGCTATTTCAATACCCTTAAAATTATAATAAAAATTACTGTAAAGTTTAATAATTATGAAATTTACCTCTCTCCCTAAACACGATCCAATAAAATAAATTATTAAACAAATCGATTACTACTTATTCTATGTATGTAATCTCTTCGCAATTTTGAAAATTTTAATAATTTCTATTGCTAATTTAATAAATCCGAATAAAAATTCTGCATCTATTTTATAAAAAGCAAATTATTTAATGCATGAAAGAAAAAAAATGAAACGGAAAGAAGGATATAACTTTTTTTTTAAAAAAAAATAATTATTTCAAAATCACCTACAGCATAACAATTTATAAAGTTATTATATTTATAATTTTTGTTGTTTATTGGTATGTTCAGTATTATCGTCATCATCGTCACTATAATCATCATCTAATAAAAGAAACATATTTAGCAGCATTGATGTATATAGAAAAAGAAATAAATAAAAAAGGTGCCATAACCACAGTTTTTACTTATTATGAAAATGATGATTATTATTATTGTCTCACATTGATGCTAACTGTTGCAATTTTTTCGATGTCTTGAAATTTGCAGTTCTACTTGACAGCATTATTTGATAATTATGTTTTTTTTTAATTGTTGTGAATTTTTGACGATGTTGTTGTTGGTGACTCAACTGTTGTTATTGATTTAATTGTAAATTTTTTTTTGCAGTTATTGATGCTGCTAGCCTTGTTTTTTCTTGCAGTTGGTTCTGTTGTTTATTTTTATTTCGCTAAAACCATATTTATTAGATTCTCATTTCGTGTAAAAAAAATTTATTACAAATTTCGTTAAAAATAAATGATTTTTTTTTTCAACTTAAAATTTTTTGTATGTTTCGAACCCTCGATTTAAAAAAAAAAAAATTATTTTGGGGAATTCACATCATTTCCGGCATCTTAAATAATAAATATGTAATATATAATTTAATGTTATTACTTTTATTAATTTAGGTATTCATCTTTTAAAAGAAAAAAAAAATATCAAAAATGAATATTCAAATTTTTAAATATAACAATTACAATAAATAAATTATTCGAATCAATGAATGATTTTTTTACAGGTCTCAATAGAAAAAACAAATTATTTAATTAAATAATTTAATAGAAAGAGAGATTAAATATTAATATAATTTACGACTTTGACAAAAAAAATAAAGAGATTCAACTGATAGTAGAAAAAAATTTTTATAATACAATTGACTCTGTGATACACAGTATCCTACCCGAATTAGAAAAAATTGTGTATCTGATCTGTCATACAAACACACATTATTATCATTTTTTTTATTTTTTGCAGTCTTTTAATCTACTCAATAATTTACAAAAAAAAGAGAAAAATGTCTTTAAAATTTTTTGACAAGTTATCTCAAAACTTTATTGAACTTCTTAACGATAAAGCTGATTACAATGTAATCATCGAAGTTGAAAATAATAAAAAATCATTAACTGCACATTCTACTGTGTTGAAATATCGATCGTCTTATTTTCGTCAGGAATTAGAAAATATTCAACCAAATGAGAATAATATTAAAATAATTAACAAACCAAGTGTATCTACTCAAATTTTTAATGTCATTCTTCAGTAAGTTGTTATCTAGATACTACTATTAAAATTTATTTTATTTATTATTTATTAAGTCGTTAATTATTTAATTAACTTTTTTAGATATATCTATGGAGGAATTGTTAATTTAGAAAATACTGAAACTAGATTCATTTATGATTTAATGTTAATTACTGATGAATTTGAACTTGAGGAATTAACGAATAGATTAGAAACTTTTCTTATTGAAACTAAAGGCTCCTGGTTGAGGACTCATTTTTCTCTTATTTATAATTCTATCTTTAGTAGAAACAACTTTAAAAAATTAGAAAATTTTTGTAATGATATTGCTGCGAAGTATCCAAACTTTATTTTTGATGCTGACGATTTTACTTCTCTCAAAGAATCTGCATTGGTCTCTCTCCTCAAACGAGATGATTTGCAGATGGAAGAAATTAAAATTTGGGATTATACCATCAAATGGGGGATTGCTCAAACTTCTACACTTCCTACAAACCTTGATGAATGGACCAAAGAAAATTTCCTTACACTTAAGACTACTCTACAACAATGTTTACCACATATTCGCTATTTTCAACTTTCGAACATTGAAATTTATGATAAAATCAAGCCTTATAAAATAATTCTTGACAAACAACTTTGGAAAGATATCTATCAGCATCTATCCATTCCTGATCGACCAGTACAATCAACTATTTTGCCACCAAGATCAATTGAAACAAAAGAATCTTTTTCAAATATCATTTCCGAAGATCATGCTGCAGAAATTTCTAGTTGGATTGATCATAAAACAACAACTTNGAATTAACGAATAGATTAGAAACTTTTCTTATTGAAACTAAAGGCTCCTGGTTGAGGACTCATTTTTCTCTTATTTATAATTCTATCTTTAGTAGAAACAACTTTAAAAAATTAGAAAATTTTTGTAATGATATTGCTGCGAAGTATCCAAACTTTATTTTTGATGCTGACGATTTTACTTCTCTCAAAGAATCTGCATTGGTCTCTCTCCTCAAACGAGATGATTTGCAGATGGAAGAAATTAAAATTTGGGATTATACCATCAAATGGGGGATTGCTCAAACTTCTACACTTCCTACAAACCTTGATGAATGGACCAAAGAAAATTTCCTTACACTTAAGACTACTCTACAACAATGTTTACCACATATTCGCTATTTTCAACTTTCGAACATTGAAATTTATGATAAAATCAAGCCTTATAAAATAATTCTTGACAAACAACTTTGGAAAGATATCTATCAGCATCTATCCATTCCTGATCGACCAGTACAATCAACTATTTTGCCACCAAGATCAATTGAAACAAAAGAATCTTTTTCAAATATCATTTCCGAAGATCATGCTGCAGAAATTTCTAGTTGGATTGATCATAAAACAACAACTTATTCAACAACAAATAATCCATATAAATTTGAATTGATTTTACGTGGAACTAAAGATGGATTTGCTCCACAAACATTTTGGAATATCTGCCATGGTCACGCTCATACGGTCGTTGTGGCGAAAGTTAAAGAAACGGATGAAATTATTGGAGGTTATAATCCTTTAGCATGGGATAATACTTATAATGGTAAACATAGTAAATGGATGAAAACAAACGATAGTTTCATTTTCTCATTAAAAAATGGGAATATTCAAAATTCAATTCTTAGCAGAGTAAAGGATACCGAATATGCAATTAAGAATGTAAACAAAATTTATCAAAAAGATTACGGCCCATATTTTGGTTTTGGTTTTTGTTTACATAGTAATAAAACTAATTTTAATTTAGATAATACTAGCTTTAGTAATTTAACTAACAATCTTTACGAAAAACCTATAAGAACATTATCAACTGACTTTTCCGTTGATAATTATGAAGTATTTAAAGTTAGAAAATATTAAGCATGAAAAAAGAAATAATATACTTTATTCACATTTATTTTTGCATTTATTGAATAAACATCAAACTTTATTTTTTATTTGCTGAATTACTATAATTAATTTATTATTGTTATTGGGTGTTTTCTTTCGTAAAAATGATGAATGTTTGTATTTTTAAAATTTTAATAAATTTTAACTCATTACTTTAAAAAATTTTCCTACCCAAGAATTCTTATTCAGATTCGTTGACTTAGAAGAATACTATTTTATGGATATATTTTATTTTAAAATTCGATAAATTCGTCTCTCGCATAAACGTGAGCCTTCACCAAAGTCATGGTCTAATCAGTAGCTGCCTTAAAAAATTTAAACTAAAGAAAAACTATCTATTAAACGAAAGAATAATTAGGAAGCATTCGTCGATGGAGACAAAAAATAAAAAGATAAAAAGATAAAAAATATAAAATAAAAAATAAAATTCTTCTTACCAACTAAAACCTAAACTAAAGAAATCTATCCTAAACTAACGAAATCTATATTATATGATTTGTCATGGCAATAAAATGAATTCCATATCTAAATGTAGAAAACCTTCTGAAAAATTTCTTAGATTGATTAATACTATTCTATAAATATATTTAGTATCACCAGTTTTTTTATCACTTATCATTTAATATAGAAAAATTTTCTAACTATCCTATATCTCACTACCTAAAAAATCAAATCTACAGGGTAATGGAAATATTATTATTATCCGAGACCCACCAGCAAGCTTTCTTATAATTGAATTGAATAATTTCCCAATATCGTAAGAAAAAAATGCAAATAGTTGGTAAAATGTAAATTATACCAAGCAAAATATGCTCAGTAACATTTGTCAATAAAAATCATACAAAAAATACTGATCTTACCTTTCGTTCTTTTTCGTTTGACAAGATCGGAAATTAGTGGATGATTAAGATAATAATAATAATATTCATAATTATCTTTTATAATCATCTTTTATAATTATCTCTTACGATTATGAAGTAATATTTTTAATATCATCTATGAAGATGGTATGCAATTATTGATGTATAGAATAGATATTGTTTATGATTTTATTAATTAAATGAAATAAAGAATAATACATTAAAGACAAGAACACCAAAGTTGATTTTGCTAAAATGTAAATTAAAAATATTAATTCTTTAGATATCAGACCATTAAGTCATAATTACGAATTTGGTTTTGACACTTGAAATCGCTCATAAATTCATAAGGTTACATTCTATCTGTATAGAAATTAATCCTATATTTTTTTTTAGTTATTTGAACTTATATAAATGCGATAATAAATTCACGTTCTATACATAATGTTAAAATTTTATAAAATATAAATCATCTCTTAACTACAAATTAATTTAATTTAATTTTTTATAATAAAAATATTTATCTTATTTAAAAATCATCAATGTTCTTATCTAAATAAAAAATAAGAGTTTAAATTATTTTAAATAATTTTAAAATAAAATATATATTAGTAGTTATATGAAAAAAAAGATTCCATTAATTCTTCAAGTTCTTTTTCAAAATTTAGCTTATTTACAGGTTTTGGAAGATTTGAAAAATCGAGAAGTCTACTAGTATAAACTGCTTGCGGCCGTGTTTTATAAGTTTTATAATTTGTTGGAGTTGTAGTTGTTGTATCAGTTGAAAATTCTTCGGCTTCTTTAATTTGAATTATAATCTCGTTATTATTTTTAAATTCATATATACAATAATTATCCTTGTATTTATTTAACTCTTTATTTGATTCTTCAAAATTGGAGTGATGGATAACTCGAGCATTCCAACATCGCATAGTCATTTGTATAATTAATTTGGACAAGTGGAATGAAATGGAATTTTTGATTGTAATCCATTATATATTTTCAAAGCTAAATCATGTGCCATATCTGGATGTGGTTGAAATGAATAGCCTTCCTTTCCACTCAATACTTCAGGAGCTTTATATGTTAATATTCCGAAAACATTTTTTTCAATTGATTAAAATTATATGATAAAATAATTCCAGGATGAAAGTCATGATGAATTATTTCAAATTTATGAATTTCATTAAATCTATATAATTTCATATATCAACTAGTTTTATTAAAATTATTATATAAATAATTTCGAAAATTTTCGCCTCTAAAACCATCATATATTGGTGAGCTTCTGGATCCTTGTAATTCCTTAAAATAAGATTGATGCAAATTTTTTCATTGTTCTCGAGTGAATTTCCATTTTAATAATAGGGTATTGCTAAAGCTCACCGGTGGTGAACCTCACCGGCGGTGATTTTCACCAAAATTTTTTCCTTTTTTGTGTAGCATTGTTGGCGGAAAAAATGTTTTCCTTTTTTAGCAATTAATAAATTTTTAATCGAGTTAATGTATACCAAATAGTTCTTTTTCGCGTGGATGTTTTTGGTGGTGCTTCTCACCGTTGTTTGGCTTTATTAACTTCATAATAACCACATTTAATACATTCATAACCTTTCCTCCGCATAGATTGTCAGCTATATCGGTCATCATCTTTACATTTTTTTACGAACTTGGAAAATTAGAACACAAGAAAATAGAGGGAGAAATCGAGAGGACGAGTTGTGATGCTGCAAGGTTGATCCCATATGCCGGCGTTATAAAGAGGAAGAATTTCCCAAGGAACATAAGTTAGATGTCAGCAACTAACCAAAAAAATTAAATTATTAAAATTAACCGACCTGAAGAAAGCCAAATATTAGACGATTATGGCAGTTACGAGTTTTAGAAGATTGTGCTTCGACATGGGGCAATCAAAATCGTTGAGAAAATATTATTGCTGAAAAAGGCCGAAGGGCAAAAACATTTAATTAGTTGCGATTTAAAAAACTAAAAATCCTGAAAACTATTTTTAGCGAATTACCAGGCAAAAACAATTATCATTATCAGTCATGGTGAAGTATCAGTAAAATTGATCGGGTCAAGATTTTAGAGATCTTTATTAATTCAAAATTTTAATGTAAATGTTACAAGTGTTATTTAGCATTTATCTTTTTTTTTCCTTTTTTTTAGTTCACAACTACGAGCGTTATATCCAACGCCTTTACAGTAACTGCATATATACTTAGTTTGAATAGTGAACCCATCTTGCTTATTATTTTGCCTGTATTATTCAAGAAAGATTAGTTCCATTTCAATAAAGAAAAATTTTTGTTTAAATAAATTTCTACTCACTTATGCTGATTCTTTGTAACATCTTCCAATGCATTCTTTAAACGTTTCTTTGGAGCACCTTTTGTACGTGTTTGATAAGGATTGCTAATGCTTGGCAAATTCTCTTTGTTAGACGTACATTCTGGTTGGCGTTCTCTTTTTTTTTCACTTATCCAGTTTCTTAAAATCGTATTTAATTCATCTTCGTAACCCATTTCAAGAGCTAATCCAATTGCTTGTTTTGCATAGCCAAAACCAAGGTTATATTTAGCTTTATGGGAAAGATTTGCTCGGACGGTTTCTGAGAACAACTGTGTATTACGAAATTCATTTAATATATCGAAGTTTGTTCTAATTTGGTGTTCATATATGGATTTGTCATCTGTTTCACTTTCTTTACTGCGAATTGTGATTGCAAATTCTTTTTGAGGATTGAAAGTTACATCGTTGTACCATCGAGATGGAATAAGACCAATATGAAACATAGCTTTATCCGAGTTAAACATTATTGAAAAGAAGTGCCGACAAACTAATCCCCGTGTTACAAGCCACATGCATGTACACAGGTGATTGGCACTACCATATAGTATTACGAAGTGTTCTTTGTTTTGTTCGATCGTTTTAACACTCCAAATCTCATGAATAGTAGTTTGATTAAGGTGTGTAATCAAAGAACGTAAATTTGATATTTTTGACTCATAATCATCTTCTGCAAATTTAATTCTTCCGTCTTTTTGTTGAATATCGATATCATCATCATCATCAGATCGTCCTTGCTCATCTTCATTGTCAGATCGTCCTTGTTCATCATTATCAAACCGTTTTAGTTCTTTATCATCATCGGATCTTTTTTTTTTAAAAAAAAATATTTGTGAATTGAAATTTCTAACAATATTACAATATAAGATAGTACCTTTCA
Organism: Diversispora epigaea; assembly: GCA_003547095.1. Classification (NCBI taxonomy): domain Eukaryota; kingdom Fungi; phylum Glomeromycota; class Glomeromycetes; order Diversisporales; family Diversisporaceae; genus Diversispora; species Diversispora epigaea. Next base: position 398,538 of record PQFF01000068.1, on the reverse strand, counting down.
TCATCAGATTGGTCTTGTTCATTATTATCAAATTGGTCTCGTTCGCCATTATCAGATTGGTCCCGTCCATTATCAACATTAGAACTTTTTTTTTTAAAAAAAATATTTATTATCATCACTATTATTCAATCACAAAATAAAAAATTCATTATCATTATAATACAAGATATTACCTCTCATTATCAAATCAGGTTTGTTTTTCTTCATCAAAAAATCGTTCTTGTTCTTCATCAAAAAATTGTTCTTGTTCTTCTTCATCGATAGATTGATTTTGTTCTTCATCAGATTGTTTTTTTTCTTCATCATCATTATCAAGTGTAATATTATTTGTATTTTCTTCGAAGTCATAAATCTAAATAAAAATTTTTTTAATAATGTTAATAAATTTAAATATTTTAATTGTTATTTCGTACCTCACGAATTTCCCAATTCTCAATTTTCTTTACACGGTAAAGCAAACTTTCATTCATTTGGCAACGTTGCATCTTCAATACTCGTGGTGTAAGATATTTCTTAATAATACTATCAATTCGTTTAAAATACCTTCCAATAACATTGGGTAAACCGACTGTTGGATTTTTATTAATTTGTTCTTCTTGCCGTTCAAATTGTTCTTCTTTATTAAGCTGTAGCTGAATCTGTGTATCAAGTTCGAATAATGTTGTAGAACTGTTAACAGATTTTTTAATTAATGCATTGTAACCTTCAACACGTTGGGTTGATTGTATTCCAGCATTAAATGAGCGATGTGTGTAACACAATGCCCAACTAGTTACATCAGTTCCAAGTGCCCGTTCAAGATACTTTCGTGCTTCGGAATAATTTATAAGGAGTTCCTGCCATTGTTTTCGAAATTCATCTTCAGAAAAACTGTTTCGACATTTATTCCAGTTTTCCACAAAATTATTATATTTCTTATGAAGCTTTCCTTTTAAATTTTTTTCAATATTTTTTCGTAAATGCCAGATGCAATAGTTATGCTTTGTAGATGGAAGAGTCTCATGGATAGCCGCGATCATACCGGCATCTGCATCTGTAAAAAAAACTCTTGGTGCAAGATTATTTGTGGCACATAGGAGGCACTCTAGAATCCATTGATAAGTTTCTTTTGTCTCATCTGAAACCACAGCTGTTGCAACCATTCGAGAACGTGCATGATTATCAACAACTATAGTAATGGATAAATACATCCGATATTTGTTTGTCTGTGATGTATTATCATTTATTGCGACATCATGAAATTTTTGCCACAATTCAATTTGTGACGGTCTCATCCAAAAAAGACCGGTTAAATGATTGTCCTCACCTTCCAATTTTGCTTCAACGAACCAGCCATGCTCTTCACGTTGAAGTTTCATTAATTTTTCATATGTCTCAGTGGCATCAGTTTTCGTTATTTTTTGACCACGCCGAAAGAGACAAATTGCATTATATATATTCTTAGGATGAATTCTTGCATCAGGAAAAAGTTTTTGCAGTGCACAAATAATTGGTCCCGCTCCGCAACCAACATTAACCAGAAATTCGATTTCTTCAAGCATTTCTGAAGTAAGACGACGGTTTGATGCTATATTTCGATTTTCAAGATTTTCAAGTAATGGATGATTGTGTTCTTTGCACATGGAAGTAACATGTATAATACCACCAGCGAGACCAAGATTAACTTTCCATGGGCAGTTCATTTTTACACTTTCACGCTCACGAGTATCTTCTACATCGGCTTTTTTTTTAGCACAATACTGGCGTGAATTTTTGCACTCGAATGTACGACGTACAATTTCACCACGCTTGTTTTTTTCAAGTCGACGCTTTACAACCTCAAAACCAACTTCAGTTGCATGTTTTTCGACATGTTTCTCAGCTGAGTTCCAATCTTCAAACTCATTTCCTATTTCAAGACGAAATAACATACAATTTTCACTATCTGAGCCTGATGAACTTTCGAACTCTTCTTGCAAATGTTCAACATTTGTAATCTCTTCTTCTGAGGAGCTTACAGCAAAAAAAGAATGGTCACACACAGTGTCATCCATTTATATGTTTTGTAACTCGGTGACTTGTTAAAAGCTGACTAAATAAAAGTTTGTGTTTTTGTGATTATGATTATTTATTAGGAAAAAAACAAACGCGTGTGGGAGTTCTTGATTTAGATAATTCATAGATATTTCCCAAAAGGTCTGTATCACAACCGTGATATTTGCATATATAACATAAAAGGCAAATTATATAACCGGTGATGATCACCGGTGGTGACAATCACCGGTAGTGACAATCACCGCCGGTGATCTTTGGACAATCCCTTAATAATATATCTTTTAAATAATAATTGGTATATTTACAATTTCAAATAAATTTTCATATTATTTTACCTCATTTAAGAAATCTTTCTAATGCCATCAATCTTTTTTTTAATGCCAACTTCAAATGACCTTTTCTTTCCAATTGTTGATTTTTAATATTCCAAATATCCATTGATCCACTTAGCATACTAAATAGTACTGGAACCACCTTTTTGCTATTTCTTTAATATTTTGAAATCTATCATAAGGTATCCATTTAGTTGAGCATCTTTGATAAGTTTATCTATCGTTTCATTTCCACTTTGTCCATTTATCATTTCGAAATGTTCTGAGTTACACGGTTTGCACCAAAAAGTATTATATTCTTGATGGCATTCTGGGCATTTATAACGAGATGCCATTTTTATTCGCTTATAGTATGTAAGGTAGAAGTCTATGTCTGAATTTATGTTTCGATGATAAAAAAAATATTTATAATACAATTCATCAAATAGAATAAATAGAATTGAGTAACAAAGTAATGATGATGTAAAAGGGTATTTTCAAAGCCAAAATTATTTGGACAAATGTGTACCCTAATTATTATTATTTCAACCCTATTTTACCTTCACTTTTTAGGGTGTTGTTACCACCTGGGAGAGCAAGCTTACTAAATTATAGTGGTTTAGCTTGGTGATAAGCTGGTATTGGTTAAATTATGTGAATGGGTATAAATACTGGGGAATGAAATATAACTAAGAAGGAATTCAATTAAACAAGGATAATATCTATTTATCCAACTAATTATAATCAATCAATAATCAAAATACTAAATCAAATCAAAATACAATAACTATAATCTAAAAATAATCATAAATTCAATAAACTAAGAATAAAGATCAAAGGTGAGTTTGAGTTAAGCAATATGTCCTTGGGTTATTTCAGCAACACTTTAAGACAAAAGTATAAAGTAATTGTTATTTTTATTAAAATAAAAGAAATAGGAATTGAATAAACTCCAAAACTGACTTGGACAAGACAATTTCTCTTGTCCTTATATACATTTCTACTCTTAGAGGTCTAGGACCTCACTTGAGGTCTAAAGCCATCACTTGAGGTCTACTGATAATCAGACCTCACTTGCTGCTGGACCTCATCTGAGGGCTCTTTAACTAAGGACCTCACTTGAGGTCTAAAGCCATCACTTGAGGTCTACTGATAATCAGACCTCACTTGCTGCTGGACCTCATCTGAGGGCTCTTTAACTAAGGACCTCACTTGAGGTCTTCAAGGTCCTTTGATAGTCAACTAACCTTTTCCATTCTAATTCTACTTTAGTTAATATGAATTTCTGATACTATTCTAAGGTGTTAATTAATTAACTGACTATACAAAAATAGAAATAACTAAACATATATAGGTCAATTCTAAAATAGATATAATAACTACTAAGTAATAATAAATAAAGCTAGAGATAAATAATAATAAATAGTAAATAAGACATAATAAGAAAGAATAAATAATAAAATAATAAAGAAATAAAATAAACTAAAAAAACTTCTAACAGTGTACACCACTCATGTGATTGACACCTCTATTTTACCCAACTGGTCCATTACCTAATTCAGAGATGGTGGTATAATTATTTGATCTTGATCATCAATTGCAAAGATGTATTTTCTTTAATAGTCAATTGCAATAAATTTTTATATAGAAAAATTATGTGTAAAATAACAGTACAATTTAAAGGAAAAATGGATAAAATAACTTTTATAACTTTTCGATTTAAAAATATTCTCATAATGAGAATAATGGAAAGATGAATGGTTAAGTGTTAAATACTTGTTTTCAACTAAAATTTGTAGAAAGAATAAAAATCAAAATGCAAGTAAAGAAGAATATTTTTGTTGAAGAATGTTTTTGAGCCGATTAATCATGTAAAATATATTGGAAAGTATGAAATATAGTAAATTTAACTAACATTTTCTATTTTTGCAAATTTTACAACAGTATCATCTAATATATTTTTAGCGCGAGTATTGAAGATTAATAAAAAATCACTATTTGGCTAATTATTATTCTTCGGTGAATAAATGAAAATTATAGTTTTATTATTTTTATTTCTCAATCATTTAATAATAAAAGAAAATGTGCAAATGAAAAAAAATTATTTTACATTTGATTCTGTGATCAAAAAAATTAACGGTGTCTTGGTATAATATTGAATTATCAATTTCACCACATGTTTTGGTGAAAATTATTTTCATCTTAAAAATGCATGGTATCCCCTTTGATATCTTCTTAACATAAGGTAGTATTATCTGATCTGTTATGTATGTTAAAAAAAAGAAATATTAGTAAATCCATTCCAATAAAATATAGTAAGAAATAAAATTTCCTTTGGATAATTTCTTTATCGGAGAATGATAGTATAAAGTTGATGACAAAAGAAGTGATGTTGTTGTTATTAGGCATTCAACGAAGCACGATGTTGTGTTACTAGAAATTGATGTTAGTAGTAACGACGGTCTGGGTGTCATCTCTCTCCAAATCACCTATAAAAAAGAATATGTATAAAACGGTAATTATAGATAACTGATCTGACAATTACCTATTTATCATATATACTGTATGGCATTTTTTAATTCCCTGAATTTTTGAAAATTTTTTCTATATTAAAATTTCCATACTACCAATAGCAAATAATGAATATACAACAACAACACAAAGCAAAAAATAATACTTGCAAATAAATCATACCACAAAATGATAATAACAGTCATTGAAAATCAAAATATTCATTTGGAAAACTAAATATCGAGTCTTAGAACAATTATTATTATAATTATTATGTGAACGCTATTAATTTATTTGATACTTTTTCATTTTATTTTTGAAGCTTGATATAATTTTATACATGTCGTCAAAACTAGACTCAACTCTTAAAATTTCAATTTTTAATTGTGTCAATTACTAATAAAAAAAAATCTCATCAATGATTATCTTAAGAAACACGTTAAGTTTCATATGTGAGCAAAGCTATATAATTAAATTATAGCTTTTACTTATTATGTTGATGTGATTCATGATATCAAAATCTTGAATTAGTATTGAGGGTGCGCGAATTCCACATGGGATGTGCACGGGATTTCGAAATGTTGCGAGTGTCACGGGAGATGACAGTAAGATGACAGTGTAACCGGGATGAGTGTGTTACCATCTAGATGACAGATTCCTCATCCTTGTACGTTATCCCGTGTCATCTTTAAAAATAGAAAAGGACGTGTTTAGACGCGACAACAAAGGATGAAGGAAAAACAAGTTTGAAAGTGTATAAAATAACTGGTAATTTAGGATGTGAAAAGGATCAGCTCATTTCGGCAATTTTTATAATTTTTAATTTTCTTTTGGCACATTTCGAATAAATACGAAAATCTTTCACCTAATTTGTAATAAAATAATAAATAATCTTTTGGTACGCATTTTGTAATAAAATAAATAATAAAGATAGAAACATATTGTTTTGATTTAGCAGCAGAGATAAGACAAGCCAAAGCAGTGATATATTTTTGTTGTTACATCTTTGCAATAAGTTTAATAGTTTCGGCATACCCCATAATAATTTGATACATTTTAAATATTTCATTTCGTGATAACGGTAATATTGGTGAGAAACGGTTAATAGCCCGTAATACCTCTATTACTAATTTTGTAATTTCTTGAATAAAGTTATTGAATAAAGTCTGAAGCTAAGATTTGAAAGTTTGCATAGTGAGCTGTAAAAAGATACTTTTACTTCACTTACTCACATACCTTCAGATTGCACCTGTGTGTACTGTGTTAGAGTTCATAATATATATCTATTCGTTGCAAGTAGGCAAGTGACTGCTTGATCCTACTGGCGGATAGTGGGCATTACGAAATATTGCGTACAAGAGTATGTTGAGTTAGTACGAAAAGGGGTGTGACGAGAGTTCCATTTAGTGGGACTGATTGACATAACTTTACTCTTTGTTCTGGGCAGACCGCCACAGTATTAACAAATTCCATCATAGGTATGAAAAAAATTGAAAATTATAGAATAAATTAATATAACACAAATATGTTTCAGAGAATTATTTAAATTATTAAAAATCAGAAAAATATATAGTTGGCGCAAAAAATTAATGAATATTCCCAATAATGATATTACTGAGATATCAATTCTATTCATATTGTTATTTTCAATCAGAAGCATGGTTTCTCTAAAAAAAATAGAAAATAGAAAATCCAATTAAAGATTGTATTACAATGAATCCCAAGACAGTTCTGCTCTAATAGAATCTTTCAATATTCCTTAACTCTGGTTGAATTATCAAATAGTATAGATCAAATCTGAAAAAATTTTACAAATCAGAATAACATCTTTTCAAATTTATTATAATTAATTATTTCAACTACAGTTACTTTGAGTTTTCATATATAAAGAAACTGATACAGATAGTTACAATAGAAATTAATAGTTAAATATTAAATTGAATTACTATTATAAATTCTATGCTTACATACATTTCATCAATTGCACCACACCACACAAGATATAATTAAAAAGAAGTCAACATCATAAAGTTGCATTTCAATCAAGTCACTTACTGAAGTCAAAATGATGTAATTTATCTGAAATTTTTCTTAGATAAATTTGAATCTCATAAAAGAAAACTTATTAACAACAGATAATTAAATTAGGAATTAAGTAACTGCAAAACATAATTATAAAAGAATAACTATTCTCTTTTTTTTATTTTTTTTATAAATAAATAAAAAACAAAAAATTTATTAAACATATAAATTTATTTTATATCTTATTTTTTTCTTGATCTAAATAAAAATAATAAAAATAATAAAAATAATAAAAATAATAAAATACTAATAAAATTCATAAATTAATAAATAATTTCTTAAAAGTATAATTTTGAATCATGAACTATAGGATTACATTTATATTTTTATAAATTAAATTTATTATTGAAGAAATGCTTGAAAAAGCAAATAAAAATATATATAAAAATTATTTTAAATAGTTTTAATAAAAATAATAAAATAATAAAAATAGTAAAAATAGTAAAAATAATAGTAAAAATAATCAAAATAATCAAAATAATCAAAATAGTAAAAAATAAAAATAATAAAACAATAATAAAATTAAAATAATAAAATAATAAAAACAATAAATAATAAAAACAACAAATAATAAAATGATAATAAAAATAATAAAACAATAATAAAATTAAAATAATAAAATAAAACAAAATAATGAAATAATAAAATAATAAAAATAACAAAAATAATAAAATATAATATGTAATTCAAGCCCCTGACCGTGAACCCTTGTTTATTTATTTATTAATTTTTGTATATATACATTTTTTTAAAAAAAAAAGACAAAACGACAAAGATTTTGGGGGTTGTTGTACAATCATCGGATCAAAATATTACGATTTTTGTTTATGATACTAACGTGAAAATTCCTAAAGTAGCTAAATTTCGGTAACAACTCCGATTGATAATTAAATCCGAGGAAATTAAACTTATAAAAAAATCTTACATCGAAACAAATTCTGATATTTTTTTTTAAAAAAAAATAAAATTCTACATTAAATACTATAAACAAAAAAATGGTATTTAATATATGCTCAGAATGCAATCAAGAATTGGATGAATATAATGATTGGTGCAAATCATGTAACTCGAAACATTTCCAAAATGATTTTAACAATTGGACAAGTGGAAATGATAAAATAGATAAATTCATTCAAGATGCTCAACTAAATGCTAATAATCATTGGAAAGTAATAGAATGGATACCTTATGATAGATTTAAAGATGTTAGACAAATAGGTAAAGGTGGATTTGGAACAATACATTATGCTAGGTGGATTGATGGATATATTGGGGGATGGGATATTGAAAATCAACAGTGGAAAAGATATTATCAAGGAGAAGTGGCATTAAAAAAGTTTGATAATTTTGTGAATTTAGACGATGTCTTAAATGAGGTAAATATTTTAATTAATATTTAAATTTAATTTTCAAATTATTATATAACGTTTTAACGTTTTAACTATAAATTAAAAATGTTTCTATTATTAGATGGAAATTCACTTTAAAACATACTGTTCTGGTGTTTTCACTTCAATTCGATTTTATGGAATTACACAAGATCCAGAAACACATTCATATATGATGGTTTTACAATATGCATCAGATGGAAATCTTCGAGAATATTTAAAAATTAATTTTAATAATATTAATTGGGAACAAAAATTAGATAATCTATGGCGTTTATCTTTAAGGTTGAAGGATATTCATCAATTAGATATAGTTCACCAAGACTTCCATCCTGGAAATATTTTATCATACAATTTTAAAACTGATTTACGGATTTCAGATTTTGGATTGAGTAAACTAATCGGGGCAAATCCAAATAATCCCGAAAAAAAGAATATATTTGGTGTATTACCATATATTGCTCCTGAAGTTTTAAGTGGTAATGAAGAATATACAAAAGCTGCTGATGTATATTCATTTGGAATTATTGCTTACGAAATGATTACGAGCTTTCTTCCATATCCCGATATACCACATGATGAAGATTTGGCTATTAAAATATGCAATGGATTACCACCAAAAATTCCATTTCATACTCCCAAATTAATTACAAGAATGATTATGAGGTGTTGGGATGCTCGAGTTACACATAGACCCACTTTTGAAGAATTATATGATGGGTTGGATAAACACTATAGTGATTATTATAATTATTTCTACAATGGAAAAAATAAAGATTCAGAAATTGTAATTCAAATTAAAAAAGCTGAAGAATTTTCAGCAAATCAAGAATCAACCAATACAACAAATACAACAACTACAACTCCTCTTAATTATCAAACACATCCGCAAGCAATTTATACCAGTCGACTTCTTAATTTTCCAAAACTTCCAAAACCCAAGAACGAAGAAAATTTCGAAAGAGAACTTGAAGAATTAACTAAATCTTTTTCACATATAAATACTAGTAAGTATCAATTATATTACGTTTTATTTATTTTTTAATTTTTATTTTCTGATTAATTATATTAATTTATTTTTTTGTTTAGATGATGATATCGATGAATTCTAAATATTATAAATATTTTATTATTTTTATTTTTATTTAACTATTTTAATGACTATTAAAATAGATAAATAAATAACTGTTGCTAATAATTTCATTAATCTATGTTTTTTAAATGTGAAAATTAATTTGATAAATTAAATTCAGTGATGATAATCTTCGGAGTATATTGTTATATCACAACTCACACAATACTACATAAATTTTCTTAACTAAATTGGACCAACAAGATTTTCTTCATTTTCTTCTTCCAATAGTTGGAATGAACTTTTGAAAGAAAGTGGGTCGGATTCCTTTTTTTCGAATTTGATCATTTTCTGAGAGTAATATAAAGAATAAATTTAATGTAACGCGGAAATCAATAAAGAAACAAATGAATAATAATTTTACCTCGATTAAGACACGTCTTCCAACATCCATCGTTAAATCTTGGCACATTTAACATAATAATTCTTGTAGGCGAGATACTTCTTGTGAAAATAATTCATATACTTCGTCAGCAGATTCAACTATAACCCAATAATAAATAATTCATAAAAAATATTGAAAGTTAATTACAAATAAATTAAAAAAGTCGATATTAAAAATGTCATAGTAATAATAATATTTATTATTATTATTAGATGTTATTTTACTTAGTTTTTTGTAAACTCAAAGAATTCATCACGTTCATATTGGTAAATCAAATATTTATCCCAAAGATTAACCAATTGTACTATTAAAAAAATAACAAATAGTGATAAATAATAAATAAATAAAAATAATAAATGATAAATAAATAATAAATAATAATAAATAACGATAAATAATAAATAATAATCAATAATAATAATACCTCTTCAATGGCTTTTTGAATAATGGCTCCCATAATTTCTCTTAACTGTAATAAAAAATAAATAATTAAATAATAAATTAATAGTCAATCAGTCAATAAATAAATAAATCAGATACAAAGTTTAAATCTTTCCTCCGCGGGAATTTTCAATTCCCCATATAAATTTTTTACATCTCAAAGTTTCCCTTTTCGAACTTGATGATCATTTTCAGACGATTTCTCTTATCCTCAAAATTTCCAATAAACATTTATCCCGTGGATAGATTCTTGGATTTGTCGAATTAGTTTGGGATCAAACAAATAATCTAATTCATCATTATCATCTCATCATTACCATTACTATTATTCTTATTGCTATTCTCGACTTTGGGTGATCTCTCAAAAAGTTCTTTGGGATTACTCTTATTATTGGCGAATAAACAAAACATTCCTTTATCTATCTCATGTGGAATGATGCACATTCTTCCGATGAATTAAAATAATAATAATATAATAATTAAAATAATTAAAATAATTAAAATAATAACAATTAAAGATTACGTACCACAATTCGGAAAATTTATCAGTAGTCAAATAATAATGATTTAAAAATAATAATTTATTAATTATAATAAATTATTGCATAAATAATATGTAGAAACAATAAAAAATTGTTATATCAAAGCTACAAGAAAATAAATTAATAAAATAAATAAATAAATTAATTAATTAAATTAATAATAAATTAAATAAATAAATCGGAGAAAATAAATAAATTAAATAAATTAAATAAATTAATGAATAAATCGGTGAAAATAAATAAATTAAATAAATTAAATCAATAAATATAATAAAATAAATAAAATAAAATAAATTAAATTAAATTAAATTAAATTAAATTATAATAAATTAAATAAATAAATCGGTGAAAATAAATAAAATAAATAAATTAAATTAAAATGATTAAAATAAATTAACTAAATAAAAAATAAAATAAATAAAAATAAATAAATAAAATAAATTAAATAAAATAAATTAAATTAAATTACCTCGATTGATATTCACTATTCAATTCTTTAACGACCACTGATAAATGTTTTCCTATAAAGAACACGTTGGATATTTTAATAATAAAATAATATTATTATATTTAATAATAATAATTAATAATTATAATAAAAACAAGAGTTCAAGGTTGGGGAAGTTTGAATTTTAAATTAATATTGCATATTTTTCCATTTATTTATGTTTGATGTTTTATTATTAAGTATTTGTATAAAGCAATTCCATTAACTGTGCCAGATGCAAATGTTTCCTTTTGTGAACTTATATATGCTAAAATTTCAAAAGTAGTTGACATTTTTCAAATTCATCAATTTATTTAAAACATTATTTAATCAATCACAAATAAGATGTTTATTTATTCAGATGTTTTTAATTATTTTATGTTAGGTTATCTAATAGTATATCCATTTTTATATTTATTTTTATTACTAAGCATTTTTCAAAATAATAAAAATTGAAATGAAATCATTTCAAATTGATTAAAATAAGTAATCTGATATAACGAAGTATTTTCAAATTTATTAAAATTTGTTCCTATTTATTCATAACATATTAATTATAAATAAGATGTTTTATGTAATATTATTTATTCAGATGTTCTGGAATTATTTTTCAAGTCTTGATTTTAATAATTGCAGAATTATTAATTTGCACATTACATTTTTGTAAAATGAACAAAATTTTGTGTGTTGGTAAGTTATATTTCAATTTTTATGTCTAGAAAAGTTATGGTTATCTAATAATACATCCATTTTTAAATTTATTTTTTATTACTTTAAAATATAATTTTAAGATTGATTATTGTTTAATAAATTGGTTTTTTTCAAATTCATCAATTAAAAAAATTAATAATAAAAAAAAATTATGCATTTATTCTCAATCCTGAAATTAATTAATTTGTTTCTTAGATAAACAAAATTTTGTTCACAAATTTTTTATGATAATAAATAATCTAATACTTTTTATATAAAATATTTATTTTATTTATTCCTGTATTTTCTTGACAAATAAATAATACATAAAATACAATAGACATTAAATTATAATAAGTATTTATAATAATTCAATCAGCACATGAATAGCAATTTAAGTTGTAATATCAAAAAAAAAGCAAAAATTTATTAGGGACAATGTAATTATATTTTTCATTACAATAAATATGTAAATGACAATCTGATGATTTTTCAAACAAAAGGTTTTTATTTATTATATTTGCTCATGTTGGAATAAGAATACATTATAATATTATATACAAAATTTAATTTTTGCACTTAAGTAATAAATAATTAAAAAAAATAAAGCAATAAATCCAATTTTCTTTATAATAATTTGTTCATATGATCATAAAAATCAAGAAAATACAATAGTATAATAAAAAAATAAAATATTAAATAAAATACGTGGCATAAACAAATGTGCTGCTTATAAATAAAAAAATATATAATCATATTAATTATTCTATAAAATTTAGCCACTAAATAAATAAAATACTATTTAATAAATTTGGCATTTATTTTTGAAATAAAAATGTGTAATTATTAAAAATAAAATTTATCAAATTATATTATTTATTTAATATTTAATAAAACAATGTTATTATTTGATTTATTATTTTTTATTTAATTGAAAAAATTATTTAATTATTAATTTGCACATTACATTTTTATAATAATCATCAATTAAAAAAATATATATATATATTTTTTGTTAATCCCAAAATTAATTTATTTATTCCTGTATTTTCTTGACAATAGACATTAAATTTTAAAATAAGAAATTAATTTTTGTTTGATTTCTCAATAAAAATTTATTAAGGACAATGTAATTATATTATTTGGAATTATAATATTAAATACGAATTTTTTTGTGCTTAATTAAAAAAAAAATAAAGCAATAAGTACAATTTTCTTCCTATAATAAATAATAATAATAATAATAATCAAGAAAATACAATAATATTAAATAAAATATGTGCTGCTTACATATAAATAAAATAAATATATAATCATAATTATTCTATAAAATTTAATCACGCCACTTATAAATAAATAAAATTGATAATATGAACATGATTATATAATACTATTTAATAAAATTGGCGTTTATTTTTGAAATAAAAATGTGTAATTATTAAAACTTTATTAATAAAACATATTATTTGATTTATTATTATTTTATTAAAAATATATTTCAAATTCAAAAACAATAATAGAAAATATACCACTTATAAATAAATACATATATTGATTTCGGTAAGAAAATATAATGACAATTGGCATAAAAAAATACATCATTTACTTGATTACATAATACCACCTATTAATAATAATAAGTATTAATATCAATCGATATTATATTTTTTTTGCAATCCACTTTGTTATTTTATTATTTATCAAAAATAAAAAAATTTATTTTAAAAATTTTATAGAGTGATTATCAAAGAAACAAAATGAAATGAAAATAAAAAACAATTATTTTTTTATTTTATTATCTAATACTAAATTGATTTTTTCGAAAATATTAATTAAATAACGAAATAATTGATTGGAGCATTTTTTAGAAAATAAATATGTGATTGTCAAAGGAATAAATTGATCATCCGCAAAAAAAAAAAAAAATAATTATTTATTATTTGAAAAATCAAATTCATTTTTCAAAAATGCAAAGATCGATCATTTCCTTTTTTTTTCTAGAACATGAAAATCATTTCCTATTTTTCCCGAAAAGGAGCGATTTTCATTAAAAAATCTCCAAACTATTTATTATTTATTATTTATTATAAATAAAAAACAATAGAATGAAATAAAAATTAATAGAATGAAATAAAAAACAATAATACTAATGAGACTTTCCAGACAAAATTAATAGAATGAAGTAAAAAACAATAATACTAATGCAAACTTTCCAGATGAAATTAAGTAAATTATTTGGTTGAGGTTAGAGACATAAAAAATATAATAAAATAAAAAAATAATAAATATAGAATTAACCTTAATTTTTTCATGAGACATAAAAGAAAACATAAATATTTTACTGAGAATATATAATTAATAAAATAAATAGTTTCATTTAAGGACTGAAGATTATGCTTAAATATATTTTTTGTTTTCTTGATTTATGATTTTATTCATAATTTACTGAATTCAAATTTAAATAATTGTAAAAAAAATTCTTTCTGAGCACATTAAATTAATTNTTCGAAAATATTAATTAAATAACGAAATAATTGATTGGAGCATTTTTTAGAAAATAAATATGTGATTGTCAAAGGAATAAATTGATCATCCGCAAAAAAAAAAAAAAATAATTATTTATTATTTGAAAAATCAAATTCATTTTTCAAAAATGCAAAGATCGATCATTTCCTTTTTTTTTCTAGAACATGAAAATCATTTCCTATTTTTCCCGAAAAGGAGCGATTTTCATTAAAAAATCTCCAAACTATTTATTATTTATTATTTATTATAAATAAAAAACAATAGAATGAAATAAAAATTAATAGAATGAAATAAAAAACAATAATACTAATGAGACTTTCCAGACAAAATTAATAGAATGAAGTAAAAAACAATAATACTAATGCAAACTTTCCAGATGAAATTAAGTAAATTATTTGGTTGAGGTTAGAGACATAAAAAATATAATAAAATAAAAAAATAATAAATATAGAATTAACCTTAATTTTTTCATGAGACATAAAAGAAAACATAAATATTTTACTGAGAATATATAATTAATAAAATAAATAGTTTCATTTAAGGACTGAAGATTATGCTTAAATATATTTTTTGTTTTCTTGATTTATGATTTTATTCATAATTTACTGAATTCAAATTTAAATAATTGTAAAAAAAATTCTTTCTGAGCACATTAAATTAATTTATATTTAGTAAAGAATATTTGATCAAAAGTAAAAACAATGTCTTCCAATAAATGGTCAATAACAAATTTTATCTAAGGGTGAGTCATTACTAATCAAGAGAATCATCATAAACTAGTGATTGACCTGACTGAAACACTCTGTTAATCAAAGTTCAAATTTCTATTGATACTTGTTCATCTATATCTCATATAATAGATTGATCTAATATAAAAAAAAATAATATATTTTTCCTTTTAATTAAAAAAACAAAATCATAATAATAAAAATAATAAAAATAAACCAAAATAATAAAAATAATAAAAATAATAAAAATAATAAAAATAATAAATTCATAAAATTCATAAAATTCATAAATTAATAAATAATTTCTTAAAAGTATAATGAACTATAGGATTACATTTACATTTTTATAAATTAAATTTATTATTAAAGAAATGCTTGAAAAAGCAAATAAAAATATATTTAAAAATTATTTTAAATAGTTTTAATAAAAATAATAAAATAATAAAAATAGTAAAAATAGTAAAAATAGTAAAAATAATAGTAAAAATAATCAAAATAGTAAAAAATAAAAATAATAAAACAATAATAAAATTAAAAATAATAAAATAATAAAATAATGAAATAATAAAATAATAAAAACAATAAATAATAAAAATAATAAAAATAACAAAAATAATAAAATATAATATGTAATTCAAGCCCCTGACCGTGAACCCTTGTTTATTTATTTATTAATTTTTGTATATATATTTTTTTTTTTAAAAAAAAAAAGACAAAACGACAAAGATTTGGGGGGTTGTTGTACAATCATCGGATCAAAATATTATGATTTTTTGTTTATGATACTAACGTGAAAATTCCTAAATTAGCTAAATTTCGGTAACAACTCCGATTGATGATTAAATACGAAGAAATTAAACTTATAAAAAAAAATCTTACATCGAAACATAAATTCTGATANAAAAAGCAAATAAAAATATATTTAAAAATTATTTTAAATAGTTTTAATAAAAATAATAAAATAATAAAAATAGTAAAAATAGTAAAAATAGTAAAAATAATAGTAAAAATAATCAAAATAGTAAAAAATAAAAATAATAAAACAATAATAAAATTAAAAATAATAAAATAATAAAATAATGAAATAATAAAATAATAAAAACAATAAATAATAAAAATAATAAAAATAACAAAAATAATAAAATATAATATGTAATTCAAGCCCCTGACCGTGAACCCTTGTTTATTTATTTATTAATTTTTGTATATATATTTTTTTTTTTAAAAAAAAAAAGACAAAACGACAAAGATTTGGGGGGTTGTTGTACAATCATCGGATCAAAATATTATGATTTTTTGTTTATGATACTAACGTGAAAATTCCTAAATTAGCTAAATTTCGGTAACAACTCCGATTGATGATTAAATACGAAGAAATTAAACTTATAAAAAAAAATCTTACATCGAAACATAAATTCTGATACTCATTGATTGATTTTTTTTAAAAAAAATATAAAATTCAGCCTTAAATACTATAAACAAAAAAAATGTCATCTGATGAAATATGCCAAGAATGCAATCAAGAATATAGTGGATATAAATGGTGCAAACCATGTAACTCAAAACATTTCCAAAATGATTTTAATAATTGGACGAGTGGAAATGATAAAATAGATAAATTCATTCAAGATACTCAACTAAATGCTAATTATAATTATGAAGTAATAGAATGGATACCTTATGATAGATTTAAAGATGTTAAGCAAATAGGTAGAGGTGGATTTGGAACAATAAATTATGCTAGGTGGATTGGTGGACCAATTAATAAATGGGATATTAAAAATCAACAATGGAAAAGATATTATGATTTTGAAGTGGCATTAAAAAAGTTTGATAATTTTGTGAATTTCAACGACGTCTTAAATGAGGTAAATATTTTAATTAATATTTAAATTTAATTTTTAAACTATTATATAGCGTTCTAACAATAAATTAAAATGTTTATATTATTAGATGGAAATTCACTTAAAAGCATACTCTCGTTCTGGTATTGACACTTCACTTGCATTTCATGGAATTACACGAGACCCAGAAACACATTCATATATTATGGTTTTAGATTATGCAAAAGATGGAAATTTTCGAGAATATTTAAAAATTAATTTTAATAATATTAATTGGTTTCAAAAATTAAATCATCTATGGCATTTATCTGACAGGTTGATGAACATTCATAAATTAGATATAGTTCACCAAGACTTCCATCCTGGAAATATTTTATCATATAATTTTAAAGGTGGTTTAGAGATTTCAGATTTTGGATTAAGTAAACTAATAGGGGAAAATCCAAATAATCCCGAAAAAAAGAATATTGTTGGTGTATTACCATATATTGCTCCAGAGGTATTAAGCGGTGATGAAGAATATACAAAAGCTGCTGATGTATATTCGTATGGAATTATTGCTTATGAAATAGTTACGGGCATTCCTCCATACCCTGATATACCACATGATAAAGATTTGGCTATGAAAATATGCAATGGATTACGACCAAAAATTCCATTTCATACTCCAAAATTAATTACAAGAATGATTATAAGGTGTTGGGATGCTCGAGTTACACATCGACCCACTTTTAAAGGATTACGTGATGAGTTGGATAAATACAGGAATGATTATTTATACGAAGGGAAAAATAAAGATTCGGAAATTGTAATTCAAATTAAAAAAGCTGAAGAATTTTCAGCAAATCAAGAATCAACCAATACAACAACTACAACTCCTCTCAATTATCAAACACATCCACAAGCAATTTATACCAGTCGACTTCTTAATTATTCAAAACTTCCAAAACCCAAGAACGAAGAAAACTTCGAAAGTGAACTTGAAGAATTAACTAAATCTTTTTCTCAAATAATTACTTGTAAGTATCAATTATATTACGTTTTACTTATTTTTTCTTTTTTATTTTCTGATTAATTATATTAATTTATTATATTACGTTTTATTTATTTTTTATTTTCTGATTAATTATATTAATTTATTTTTTATTCAGATGATGATATCGATGGATTCTAAATATTATAAATATTTTATTATTTTTATTTTTTATTTTATATATAAATATTTTTGTAGAATTCAATTAAATTAGTTTGTAAGCCTATTCACATAACTTATTTATTTATTTATTTTAAAAGTTATTAAAAATAGTTAAACTGTTGCTAATATCTATTTTTTTAAGTGATAATTGATTAAATAAGAAATGATTGATATAAAAATTAATTTGATAGTGATCATAATAAACCTTAGGCTTCGGGTCATATTGTTATATCACAAGCTCACTCAATACTACATACATTTTCTTAACTAAATTTTCTTCATTTTCTTCTAATAGTCGGAATTTTTCTTTGAAAGAAATCAATAAAGAAACAAAGAAATAATAATTTTACGGTCATTCTTTTCAACATCCATTGGCACATTTAACATATAATTCTTGTAGGCGAGATACTTCTTGTGGAAGTAATTCATATACTTCATCAGCAGATTCAACTATAAACCAATAATAAATAATAAATAAAAATCCAAAAAGTTAATTATAAATAAATTAAAAAATTCCATATTATAAAATGTAATATCACATAATAATAATAATTATTATTATTATTATATGTTATTTTACTTACTTTTTTGTAAACTCAAAGAATTCAACACGTTCACATTGGGGAATCAAACATTTATCCCAAAGATCAACCAACTGTACTATAAAAAAATAATAAATAGTGATAAATAATAAATAAATAAAAAAAATAATAAATGATAAATAAATAATAGATAAATAAATAATAATAGGTAACGATAAATAATAAATAACAATCAATAATAATAATACCTCTTCAATGGCTTTTTGAAAGTACTCTTCATACATCACAGTTAAATCCTTTCCTCCGCGGGAATTTTTAATTCCTCATATAAATGTTTTTTACATCGCAAGTTTCCCTTTTCGAACATTTATCCCGTGGATAGATCATATGATCTCTTGTGATGATTCAAAAAGTTCTTTGGGATTACTCTTCTTGTTTTAAACTAAAATTATTTTTTTTAAAAATTAACAAGGAAAATATATAATTCAAGCCCCTGACCCCTAACCCTTGTTTATTTATTATTAATTTTTGTAATATATTTATTTATTTTTAAAAAAAAGACGAAAATGACAAATAGTTGTACAACCATGCGGGTCAAAATATTATCTCTGCAAATGATTTTTTTGTTTATAATACTAACGTGAAAATTGTCATGCACCGTCTGATAATTAAATCCGAGGATATTAAACTTATAAAAAAACCTTACACCAAAACATAAATTCTGATATTTATTGATTGATTTTTTTTAAAAAAAATATCAAATACTATAAACAAAAAAAATGTCATCTTATATATGCCCAGAATGTAATCAAGTATGGAATGGATATTGGTGCAAACCATGTAACTCGAAACATTTCCAAAATGATTTTAATAATTGGACAAGTGGAAATGAGAAAATAGATAAATTAATTCAAGATGCTCAACTAAATGCTGATATGAATTGGGAAGCAGTAGAATGGATACCTTATGATAGATTTAAAGATGTTAAACAAATAGGTAAAGGTGGATTTGGAACAATACATTATGCTAGGTGGANAATTTTTTTAAAAAAAATATCAAATACTATAAACAAAAAAAATGTCATCTTATATATGCCCAGAATGTAATCAAGTATGGAATGGATATTGGTGCAAACCATGTAACTCGAAACATTTCCAAAATGATTTTAATAATTGGACAAGTGGAAATGAGAAAATAGATAAATTAATTCAAGATGCTCAACTAAATGCTGATATGAATTGGGAAGCAGTAGAATGGATACCTTATGATAGATTTAAAGATGTTAAACAAATAGGTAAAGGTGGATTTGGAACAATACATTATGCTAGGTGGAATGATGGATTTATTGAAAAATGGGATATTAAAAATCAACAATGGAAAAGAGATCAAGACGAAGATGGAGAAGAAGTGGCATTAAAAAAGTTTGATAACTTTGTGAATTTCAACGATGTCTTAAATGAGGTAAATATTTTAATTAATAATTTTCAAATTATTATATGACGTTTTAAATATAAATTAAAAATGTTTATATTATTAGATGGAAATTCACTTTAAAACATTTTGTTCTAATGTTGGCACTTCAATTCAATTTTATGGAATTACACAAGATCCAGAAACACTTTCATATATGATGGTTTTAAAATATGCAAAAGATGGAAATCTTCGAGAATATTTAAAAATTAATTTTAATAATATTAATTGGTTACAAAAATTAAGTAATCTACGGGATTTATCTTACAATTTGATGAATATTCATAAATTAGATATAGTTCATCAAGACTTCCATCCTGGAAATATTTTATCATATGATTTTAAAAATTATTCTATGCGGATTTCAGATTTTGGATTAAGTAAACTAATATGGACAAATCCAAATAATCCCGAAAAAAAGAATATAGTTGGTGTATTACCATATATTGCTCCAGAGGTATTAAGCGGTGATGAAGAATATACAAAAGCTGCTGATGTATATTCATTTGGAATTATTGCTTATGAAACGATTACGGGTTTTCCTCCATATCCCGATATACCACATGATGAAGATTTGGCTATTAAAATATGCAATGGATTACGACCAAAAATTCCATTTCATACTCCCAAATTAATTACAAGAATCATTATGAGGTGTTGGGATGCTCGAGTTACACATAGACCCACTTTTGAAGAATTAGAGGATGAGTTGTGGAAATACTATTGGGATTATAAAGGTTATTTAGACGAAGAGGAAAATAAAGATTCGGAAATTGTAATTCAAATTAAAAAAGCTGAAGAATTTTCAGCAAATCAAGAATCAACCAATACAACAACTACAACTCCTCTTAATTATCAAACACATCCCCAAGCAATTTATACCAGTCGACTTCTTAATTATTCAAAACTTCCAAAACCCAAGAACGAAGAAAATTTTGAAAGAGAACTTGAAGAATTAGCTAAATCTTTTTCTCATATAAATACTAGTAAGTGTCAATTATATTACGTTTTATTTGTTTTTTATTTTTATTTTCTGATTAATTATATTAATTTATTTTTTATTTGATCTAACATTATAAATATTTATTATTTTATTATTTTTATTTTTTGTTTTCTGATTAATTATATTAATTTATTTTTTTGTTTAGATGATGATATCGATGAATTCTAAATATTATAAATATTTTATTATTTTTATTTTATATATATATATATTTTTGTAGAAATTCAATTAAATTAGTTGGTAAGCCTATTCGCATAACTTATTTATTTATTTATTTTAAAAGTTATTAAAAATAGTTAAACTGTTTCTAATATCTATTTTTTTAAGTGTTAATTGATTAAATAAGAAATGATTGATATAAAAATTAATTTGATAAATTAAATTTAGTGATCATAATAAACCTTAGGCTTCGGGCATATTGTTATATCACAAGCTATCACATAAATTTTCTTAACTAAATTAGACCAACAAGATTTTCTTCATTTTCTTCCTCCAATAGTTGGAATGAACTTTGAAAGAAGGACGTGTGTCGGATTCCTTTTTTTTCGAATTCGATCATTTTCTGTGAATAATGGATGTTAATATAAAAAATAAATTTAATGTAATGTGGAAATCAATAAATCAATAAAGAAACAAATGAATAATAATTTTACCGCGAATAAGGCACGTCTTTCCAACATCCATTGGCAGCACATTTAACATATAATTCTTGTAGGCGAGATACTTGTGAAAGTAATTCATATACTTCGTCAACAGATTCAACTATAAACCAATAATAAATAATATATAAAAAATATAAAAAGTTAATTATAAATAAATTAAAAAATTCTATATTAAAAATGTCATAGTAATAATAATTATTATTAGATGTTATTTTACTTACTTTTTTGTAAACTCAGAATTCAACACGTTCATGTTGGTGAATCAAACATTTATCCCAAAGATTAACCAATTGTACTATAAAAAATAATGATAAATAGTGATAAATAATAAATGATAAATGATAAATAAATGATAATATATAATAATAAATAATGATAAATAATAATCAATAATACCTCTTCGATGGCTCTTTGAATAATAGCTCTCATAATTTCTCTTAAGCGATAAAAAATATAATAAAAAATAATTAATTAAATAATAAATTAATAGTCAATCAATCAATGAATAAATAAATAAATTAAATACTCTTCATCCATCACGGTTNGCACATTTAACATATAATTCTTGTAGGCGAGATACTTGTGAAAGTAATTCATATACTTCGTCAACAGATTCAACTATAAACCAATAATAAATAATATATAAAAAATATAAAAAGTTAATTATAAATAAATTAAAAAATTCTATATTAAAAATGTCATAGTAATAATAATTATTATTAGATGTTATTTTACTTACTTTTTTGTAAACTCAGAATTCAACACGTTCATGTTGGTGAATCAAACATTTATCCCAAAGATTAACCAATTGTACTATAAAAAATAATGATAAATAGTGATAAATAATAAATGATAAATGATAAATAAATGATAATATATAATAATAAATAATGATAAATAATAATCAATAATACCTCTTCGATGGCTCTTTGAATAATAGCTCTCATAATTTCTCTTAAGCGATAAAAAATATAATAAAAAATAATTAATTAAATAATAAATTAATAGTCAATCAATCAATGAATAAATAAATAAATTAAATACTCTTCATCCATCACGGTTAAATCCTTTCCTCCGCGGGAATTTTTAATTCCTCGTATAAATGTTTTACATTGCAAGTTTCCCTTTTCGAGCTTGATAATTATCCTCAAAATTTCCAATTGATCGAAACTTAACATTTATTCGTAGATAGATAAATTCTTGAATTTGTCGAGTTAATTTGGACCAAATCATCTGATTCATCATCATCATCTCCATTACTATTATTCTTACCATTACTATTATTCTTATTATTATTCTTGATTTTTGATGATCTCTTGTAATATTTCAAAAAGTTCTTTGGGATTACTCTTCTAATTAGTGAATAAACAAAACATTCCTTTATCTATCTCATCTTGTGGAGTGTAATGATGAAGTTGAATTGCACATTCTCCGAAGTGGGGCCAATTTATATATAGATATAGATATATATATATATTGTATTTTAATTTACATGGGAATGCTAAATAATACAGGATTTAATTGAATGGAATTATAATAATTAATAGAATTAAAATAACAATAATAATAATAATTAAAATAAGCAAAATAATTTAAATAATAATCATATCATATTTAAAATAATTATAATAATAATAATAATAATAATTAAAGATTACATACTACAATTCGGACTATTTCTCAGTAGTTAAATAATATGATTTATAAATAACTTATTAATTATAATAAATCATTGCATGGATAATAATACGTAGCGGTAACAAAAATTATTATATCAAAACTTGTAAAACTACTGAAAGGCTACAAGAAAATAAAATAAAATAAATAAATTAATAAAATAGATTAAAATAAATAAATAAATATAAATAAAATTAAATAAATTAAATAAATTAAATTAAATTAAATTAAATTAAATTACATTAAATAATAATAAATTAAATAAATAAATAAATAAATTAATAAAAATAAATTAAATTAAAATAAATTAAATTAAAATAAATAAAAATAAATTAATTAAAATAAATAAATCAAAATAAATTAAATTAAATTACCTCATTTGATATTCACTATTCAATTCTTTAACAAACACTGTGTTTCACCCATTACCATTATTTTTCATTGTAGATTCCTATAAAGAACAACACGTTGGATATTTTAATAATAAAACAATACAATTATATTTAATAATAGTTATTAATAATTATAATAAATCATTGCATGGATAATAATACGTAGCGGTAACAAAAATTATTATATCAAAACTTGTAAAACTACTGAAAGGCTACAAGAAAATAAAATAAAATAAATAAATTAATAAAATAGATTAAAATAAATAAATAAATATAAATAAAATTAAATAAATTAAATAAATTAAATTAAATTAAATTAAATTAAATTACATTAAATAATAATAAATTAAATAAATAAATAAATAAATTAATAAAAATAAATTAAATTAAAATAAATTAAATTAAAATAAATAAAAATAAATTAATTAAAATAAATAAATCAAAATAAATTAAATTAAATTACCTCATTTGATATTCACTATTCAATTCTTTAACAAACACTGTGTTTCACCCATTACCATTATTTTTCATTGTAGATTCCTATAAAGAACAACACGTTGGATATTTTAATAATAAAACAATACAATTATATTTAATAATAGTTATTAATAATTATAATAAAAATTAAAATACCTCTTGTAATGAATTAATGAATTATGAATCGAAAAAAGTTTATTATGAATATTATAACTTAATTCATGACTCATCGTGGTATTATTGTATTGATATTCCAACCAAATAAATTACGAGAATCTTCTATTTCGATCTAAATTTCAAAGTCAAGTATAGTGTAATTGCATAGAATATTTAAATAAATTATTATTATAAATAAACAAGGAGAAATAGATAATTCAAGTCCCTGACCCATATTTATTTATTAATTTTTGTAATATCTATAATATGTAGTGTTTTTTTTTTTTAAAAAAAAAAAGACGAAAATGGTAAAATGACAAAGATTTGGGGTTGTTGCACAAAATATTATGATTTTTTGTTTATGAAAATTCCTAAAAGTAGCTAAATTTCGGTAACAACTCCGATTGATAATTAAATCCAGGAATAAAAAAATCTTACATCGAAACATAAATTCTGATAATTATTGATTGATTTTTTTTAAAAAAAATATAAAATTCTGCATTAAATACTATAAAAAAAATGTCATCTGATAAAATATGCCCAGAATGCAATCAAGAAAATACTCACTATAGATATTGGTGCAAACCATGTAACTCGAAACATTGCCAAAATGATTTTAACAATTGGACAAGTGGAAATGATAAAATAGATAAATTCATTCAAGATGCTCAACTAAACGCTAATCATTATTTGTATGCAATAGAATGGATACCTTATGACAGATTTAAAGATGTTAAACAAATAGGTAAAGGTGGATTTGGAACAATACATTATGCTAGGTGGATTGATGGATATATTAGGGAATGGGATATTGAAAATCAACAATGGAAAAGATATAATAAAGGTAAAGAGGTGGCATTAAAAAAGTTTGATAATTTTGTGAATTTCAACGATGTCTTAAATGAGGTAAATATTTTAATTAATATTTAGATTTAATTTTCAAATTATTATGTAACGTTTGAACAATAAATTAAAAAATGTTTATATTATTAGATGGAAATTCACTTAAAAACATTTACTGGTATTAATACTACCACTTCAATTCGATTTTATGGAATTACACAAGATCCAGAAACACATTCATATATGATGGTTTTAAATTATGCAGCAGATGGAAATCTTCGAGAATATTTAAAAATTAATTTTAATAATATTAATTGGAAACAAAAATTATATAATCTACAGGAATTATCTGGAAGGTTGGCGAATATTCATAAATTAGATATAGTTCACCAAGACTTCCATCCTGGAAATATTTTATCATCCAATTTTACATCTTTTATGATAATTTCAGATTTTGGATTAAGTAAACTAAAAGGGGCAAATCCAAATAATCCCGAAAAAAAGAATATAGTTGGTGTATTACCATATATTGCTCCAGAGGTATTAAGTGGTGATGAAGAATATACAAAAGCTGCTGATGTATATTCATTTGGAATTATTGCTTATGAAATAATTACGGGCTTTCCTCCATATCCCGATATACCACATGATGAAGATTTGGCTATTAAAATATGCAATGGATTACGACCAAAAATTCCATTTCATACCCCAAAATTAATTACAAGAACAATTATGAGATGTTGGGATGCTCGAGTTACACATAGACCCACTTCTGAAGAATTAAAGAATGTGTTGTGGAAATACTGGATTAATTATGAAGATTATTTAGAATACGGAAGAAATAAAGATTCAGAAATTGTCATTCAAATTAAAAAAGCTGAAGAATTTTCAGTAAATCAAGAATCAACCAATACAACAACAACAACCACAACATCTACAACTCCTCTCAATTATCAAACTCATCCCCAAGCAATTTATACCAGTCAACTTCTTAATTATTCAAAACTCCCAAAACCCAAGAACGAAGAAAATTTTGATAGAGAACTTGAAGAATTAACTAAATTTTTTTCTCATATAAATACTAGTAAGTATCAATTACATTAATTTAATTTTTAATTTTTATTTTCTGATTAATTATATTAATTTTTTTTTTTTTTTTTTTAGATGATGATATTGATGAATTCTAAATATTATAAATATTTTTTTATTTTTATTTTTTTATTTTCTGATTAATTATATTAATTTTTTTTTTTTTTTTTTTAGATGATGATATTGATGAATTCTAAATATTATAAATATTTTTTTATTTTTATTTTTTTATTTTCTGATTAATTATATTAATTTATTTTTTNATTCAAATTAAAAAAGCTGAAGAATTTTCAGTAAATCAAGAATCAACCAATACAACAACAACAACCACAACATCTACAACTCCTCTCAATTATCAAACTCATCCCCAAGCAATTTATACCAGTCAACTTCTTAATTATTCAAAACTCCCAAAACCCAAGAACGAAGAAAATTTTGATAGAGAACTTGAAGAATTAACTAAATTTTTTTCTCATATAAATACTAGTAAGTATCAATTACATTAATTTAATTTTTAATTTTTATTTTCTGATTAATTATATTAATTTATTTTTTTTTTTTTTTAGATGATGATATTGATGAATTCTAAATATTATAAATATTTTTTTATTTTTATTTTTTTATTTTCTGATTAATTATATTAATTTATTTTTTGTCCAGATGATATCGATGAATTCTAAATATCATAAATATTTTTTTATTTTTTATTTTTATATATAAATATTTTTGTAGAAATTCAATTAAATTAATTTGTAAGCCTATTCGCATAACTATAACTATTTTTAATGACTTTTAAAATAAATAAATAACTGTTGCTAATAATTTCATTAATCTATTTTTTTAAATGATAATTGATTAAATAAGAAATGATTGATTTAAAAATTAATCTGATAAATTAAATTGTTATACCACAAGCTCACACAATAAATTTTCTTAACTAAATTGGACCAACAAGATTTTCTTCATTTTCTTCTTCCAATAGTCGGGATGAACTTTGAAAGAAGGACGTGGGTCGGATTCCTTTTTTTTCTAATTCGATCATTTTCTGTGAATGATGGATGTTAATATAAAGAATAAATTTAATGTAATGTGGAAATCAATAAAGAAACAAATGAATAATAATTTTACCTCGATTAAGGCACATTTTTCCAACATCCATCGTTTATCTTGGCACATTTAACATATAATTCTTGTAGGCGAGGTACTTTTTGTGAAAGTTATTCATATACTTTGTCAGCAGATTCAACTATAAACCAATAATAAATAATAAATAAAAAATATAAAAATTTAATTATAAATAAATTAAAATATTCTATATTAAAAATGTAATATCACATAGTAATAATAATAATAATTATTATTATTATATATTATTTTACTTACTTTTTTGTAAACTCAAAGAATTCATCACGTTCATATTGGTAAATCAAATATTTATCCCAAAGATCAACCAAAATAATAATAAATAGTGATAAATAATAAATATATAATAATAAATAATAATAAATAATAATAATATCTCTTCAATGGCTTTATGAATAATGGCTCTCATAATTTCTCTTAAACTATAAAAAATATAATAAATTAATTCAATAAATAAATAAATAAATAAATTAAATAAATAAATAAATTAAATACTCTTCGTCTAAATTATCATCACAAAGTTTAAATCTTTCCTCCGTGGGGATTTTTAATTCTTCGTATAAATGTATTAATTTTCAAATGATTTCTCTTATCCTCAAAATTTCCAATAAAAATTTATCCCGTGGATAGAAATTCTTGAATTTGTCGAATTAGTTTGGGATCAAACAAATCATCTGATTCATCATCATCATCATCATCTCATCATTACCATTACTATTATTCTTATTATCATTCAAGTTGTTCTCTCGATTTTTGATGATCTCTTGTAATGCTTCAAAAAGTTCTTTGGGATTACTCTTCTTATTAGCGAACAAACAAAACAATTTACATGGGAATGCAGGCGTGAATGAATATGTAAATAAATGGAATTATAATAATTAAAATAATTAAAATAATAATAATAATTAAAATAATTAAAATAATAATAATTAAAGATTACATACCACGATTCGGAAAATTTATCAGTAGTCTAATAATGATTTATAAATTATAATTTATCAATTATAATAAATTATTGCATAAATAATAGTATGTAGAAATAATAAAAAATTATTATATAGCTACAAGAAAATAAATTAATAAAATTAATAAATAAATTAAATTAAATTAAATTAATAATAAATTAAATAAATAAATTGGAGAAAATAAATAAATTAAATAAATTAAATAAATCAAATTAAAATAAATAAAAATAATTTAATTAAAATAAATCAAATAAATAAATTAAATAAATTAAAATAAAATAAATTAAAATAAATAAAAATAAATCAAATAAAATAAATTAAATAAAATAAATTAAATTAAATTACCTTGGTAAATGTTTCACCCATGATTTACCATTATTTTTCATAGTAGCTTCCTATAAAGAACAACACGTTGGATATTTGAATAATAAAATAATATAATTACATTTAATAATAATTAATAATTATAATAAAAATTAAAAAACCTCTTGTGATGAATTAATGAATTACGAATTGAAAAAAGTTTGAGTATTATAACTTAATTCATAACTCATCGAAGCAACCTGTGGCATTATATTATGTATTGATATTTCAGCCAAATAAATTACGATAATCTCCTAAATTGCATAGAATATTTAAATAAATTATTATTATAAATAAATAAAAAATAGAATATAAAATTTAGATCATTTTATTATTATAAACAAGAGTTCAAGGTTAGGAAAGTTTGAATTTTAAATTAATATTGTATATTTTTCCATTTATTTATGTTTGATGTACTTAATAATAAACAGTAGTATTATGAATTAAGTGTTTTGTATAAAGCAATTCCATTAACTATGCCAGATGCAAATGTTCCCTTTTGTGAACTTATATATGCTAAAATTTCAAAAGTAGTTGACATTTTTCAAATTCATCAAAATTAGGAGGAGGTGGTGATAGTTGTAGCGCTGCTCTGCGTCTACCCCTACAAACACTTGTGGTGTTCTCTTCCTCGTCCTCAAGGTCTAATTCCAGATTTTTCAAAGAACGTTGGCGGGATGTCAAGAGTGGTATATACTCTTCGTCGTCGTCAGCATACACTTCTGTATTTTCGAGAGGAAATGAACTTAAGGTTGAACTTGAAGGTAGTGTGTTCGATCTAGTTGAAGAGGACATAATCCCGTAATCCCGGAAGTTATTTTTGGAGGAAGAACCATGGGAAGGGAATCATGGGGTGATCGGCAATGTAGCATGCTCAGAGATTTGCATAAAAAAAGGGATGCTTATGAAAATCTTTTGTGGTTACACAAAAGCAGATCAAAAATAATTTAAGTTGGCAAATTTGCACCACATTCGCATGATTTTTCAGGATATAACCTGTCTGCTTTGCCCCACGCAGATCGACAATTATTATTTTGTTAGCCATCATTTTTTCTGGAACAATAGGGGTTAGGTTACATCCTGTCTGCGTGGTCAAAAGCAGACAGGTTATATCCCAAAAATTTCATGCGAATGTGCTGCAAATTTGCCCGCTTAATGGTTTAAGGGATAGTTGAATCTGTTGACGAAGTATATGAATTACTTTCACATGAAGTATCTCGCCTACAAGAATTATATTTTAAACATGCTGTGCTGACAATGGATGTTGGAAAGACATGCCTTAATCGAGGTAAAATTATTATTTTTTGTTTTTTTATTGATTACATCCATTATTCACAAAAAAATGATCGAATTCGAAAAAAAAGGAATTCGACCCACGTTCTTCTTTCAAAGTTCATTCCAACTATTGGAAAAAGAAAATGAAGAAAATCTTGTTGATCCAATTTGGTTAAGAAAATTTATGTAGTATTGTGTGAGCTTGTGATATAACAATATACTCCGAACCCTGAGGTTTATTACGATCACTAAATTTAATTTATCAAATTAATTTTTAGATTAATCATTTCTTATTTAATTAATTATTATTTAAAAAAATAGATTAATGAAATTATTAGCAACAGTTATTTATTTATTTACTTTAAAAGTTATTAAAAATAGTTATAGTTATGCAAACTAATTTAATTGAATTTCTACAAAAATATTTATAAATAAAAATAAAAATAATAAACTATTTATAACAAAAAAATAAATTAATATAATTATCTAATCAGAAAATAAAAAATAAAAATAATAAAATAATAAAATATTAATATTTAGAATTCATCGATATCATTATCTAAATAAAAAATAAATTAATATAATTAATCAGAAAATAAAAATTAAAAATTAAATTAATATATATAATTGATACCTACTAGTAGTTATATGAGAAAAAGATTTAGTTAATTCTTCAAGTTCTCTTTCGAAATTTTCTTCATTCTTGGGTTTTGGAAGTTTTGGATAATTAAGAAGTCGACTGGTATAAATTGCTTGTGGATGAGTTTTATAATTAAGTGGGGTTGTAGTTGTTGTGGTTGTTGTATTGATTGATTCTTGATTTGCTGAAAATTCTTCAGCTTTTTTAATTTGAATTACAATTTCTGAATCTTTATTACCAATCCAGTATTTCTGCAACTCATAATATAATTCTGTAAAAGTGGGTCTATTTGTAACTCGAGCATCCCAACACCTCATAATCATTCTTGTAATTAATTTGGGAGTATGAAATGGAATTTTTGGTCGTAATCCATTGCATATTTGAATAGCTAAATCTTCATCATGTGGTATATCGGGATATGGAGGAAAGCCCGTAATTATTTCATAAGCAATAATTCCATACGAATATACATCAGCAGCTTTTGTATATTCTTCATCACCACTTAATACCTCTGGAGCAATATATGGTAATACACCAACTATATTCTTTTTTTTGGGATTATTTGGATTTGTCCCTATTAGTTTACTCAATCCAAAATCTGAAATCTGCATATAATTTTTAAAATTGGTTGATAAAATATTTCCAGGATGGAAGTCTTGGTGAACTATATCTAATTTATGAATCTCCATCAACCTGTAAGATATATTATATAGATTATATAATTTTTGTTTCCAATTAATATTATTAAAATTATTTTTTAAATATTCTCGAAGATTTCCTTCTTTTTCATATTTTAAAACCATCATATATGAATGTGTTTCTGGATCTTGTGTAATTCCATAAAATCGAATTGAAGCGTAACCACCAGAACCAGTGTATAATTTAAAGTGAATTTCCATCTAATAATATAAACATTTTTTAATTTATATTTAAAACGTTATATAATAATTTGAAAATTAAATTTAAATATTAATTAAAATATTCACCTCATTTAAGACATCGTTGAAATTCACAAAATTATCAAACTTTTTTAATGCCACTTCTCTATTATCATATCTTTTCCATTGTTGATTTTCAATGTCCCATCTTCTAATAAATCCATCAATCCACCTAGCATAATGTATTGTTCCAAATCCACCTTTACCTATTTGTTTAACATCTTTAAATCTATCATAAGGTATCCATTCTATTACTTCATAATTACGATTAGCATTTAGTTGAGCATCTTGAATGAATTTATCTATTTTGTCATTTCCACTTGTCCAATTATTAAAATCATTTTGGAAATGTTTAGAGTTACATGGTTTGCACCACTTGTAATATTTATCCCATTCTTGATTACATTCTGGGCATATTTCATCAGATGACATTTTTTGTTTATAGTATTTAAGGCTGAATTTTATATTTTTTTAAAAAAATTATCAGAATTTATGTTTCGATGTAAGATTTTTTTATAAGTTTAATTTCCTCGGATTTAATTATCAATCGGAGTTGTTACCGAAATTTAGCTACTTTAAGAATTTTCACGTTAGTATCATAACCAAAAAATCATAATATTTTGACCACATTGTACAACAACCCCAAATCTTTGTCATTTTACCATTTTCGTCTTATTTTTTAAAATTACATATTATAATACATAACAAAAATTGATAAATAAATAAACAAGGGTTACGGATCAGGGGCTTGAATTATTTATTTTCCTTGTTATTAAATAAATATATGTTTTTTTTTTTATTTGCTAAATTTACCCCAATCTATAGTCACACCCTTCGGGACCAAAAATAAAAAGTGTGATTATTAACAAAGTGACCATATGGAGGGATTTTTATATAGCATTATTAAGGATTGGGTGTGACTATAAAAATCCAGTGATTATAGAGGTGTTTTTTTTGCATAGCATGGCATTAATAGTTATATGTTCCTACAAAAGGTGTGCCTATAACGGGGGAGTTTATATGATCTTATATGATGTTATTGTATAAGGGGTGGGGTGACTAACTGTGTATTTGTATTAAATTGTAAACATGATGAATATTTGTATTATTCGTGTTTTTCAAATTTTAATAAATTTTAATCTAATTAACTGAGTAATTTCTATCCGAGAACTCTTTGTCTCAGATTATTTGAAATAGAGTAATTGAACTAGTGGAAGTTGAATTAGTTCCAGTAGATGAAGTAGTCTAAATTTGAAAAGTAAATAAAGCTCATCATATAGCAGAAATTGTAAGGTATCTATTATATATATAAAATTTCAACGTATAGTTTTTTTTAAAGAAAGAAAAAAATTCTAAAAATCATTTAAAGAATATTGTTTTATGAAAATTCTTTTGTTAATAGAAGTTCTGTTTTGACTTTACTTTAATTAATTTTAATTTAATTGATTTTTTTTTTTTGCAATATTTTATTTTTTTGTGAATAATAAATAACAGCAGAATCTTCTTAAGATATTAAACGTAAGTGATCCAGGCTGGAATGCCTAAAAATGAAATTTTCATTTGTTTTTTTGTGAAAAATTAATTTTTTATTTAATTTTATTAAGACATTAATTAAATTTACATAAATGTAATGAAAAATTATTAATACTTAATCTTAAATATAAATTAATCCTTAACTACAAACTGAGTCAATTTGCATTTCTACAAATATATTTATATCATAAAAAATAAAAGTGAAAAATGAAAAAAAATTTTTAATATTTAAAAATCATTTAAAGAATATTGTTTTATGAAAATTCTTTTGTTAATAGAAGTTCTGTTTTGACTTTACTTTAATTAATTTTAATTTAATTGATTTTTTTTTTTTGCAATATTTTATTTTTTTGTGAATAATAAATAACAGCAGAATCTTCTTAAGATATTAAACGTAAGTGATCCAGGCTGGAATGCCTAAAAATGAAATTTTCATTTGTTTTTTTGTGAAAAATTAATTTTTTATTTAATTTTATTAAGACATTAATTAAATTTACATAAATGTAATGAAAAATTATTAATACTTAATCTTAAATATAAATTAATCCTTAACTACAAACTGAGTCAATTTGCATTTCTACAAATATATTTATATCATAAAAAATAAAAGTGAAAAATGAAAAAACATTTTTAATATTTAAAAATCATCAATATCATATCTAAACCAAAAAAAAAAAAAAATATTAATATAATTAATCAGGAAATAAAAAATAATATTTAATTGATACTTACTAGTGATAATAAATAGATTCCATTTATTCTTCAAGTTCTTCAAAATTTTCTTAATTCTTAGATTTTGGAGGATTTAAAAATCGAGAAGTCTACTAATATAAATTGCTAGTAAATATGTTTTATAATTTGTTGGAGTTGTAGTTAATGTTTGATTTTTGAAAAATTTCTCAATTTGATTAATTTCGCTAGTAGTATTTTAAAATCATATTTATAGTCCTCTGATTATTCATTCAGTTGATAATTCAATTCATTAAGTAATTATATCATAAGCAACAAATGGAAATAAAAAAAAACATTAGCAACATTTTTATATTATTTCCATTGATACTTCAGGAGCTACTCCAAAAATAATATTAATTGGAAATCTTTTATGTTTTCTGTAATTTATTCAATCCAAAATCTGAATAAGAATGTGTTAACATCTCCGGGCTATATCTAATTTATGAATTTTTGAAAATTTATAAGCTAACAAACTAAATATTGTAATTTATTATTCCAAGTGATATTATTAAAAATATTATTTAGATAATTTCTAAGACTTCTACGTTTAAAATATTTTAAATCCATCATATATTCGAGAGTTTCTAGATCCTTTGTGATTTCATAAAGTGAGGAATCTCGTTTCAACATTTGTTCTCAAAAAAATTTCATATATTGTATATTTTCAAATAAATTTTCGTATTAATTTAAAATAAAAATACGATCACGATCAAACTTTTTTATTGCCACTTCAACTCGACTCCTTTCCACCGTTGATTTTTATAAACCAATCATATATATCCAATCCACAAATCCGCTAGAAAATAAACATTAGCTTTTGCTCTTTAATTAATATTTCGAAATCTATCATAAAATATTCTATTGCATTACCAAACCATCAGCTTTTAATCGAACATATTGAATAGATTATTCTATTGTGGCATCTATCAAGGTCATTTTAAAATGTGTTGAGTGGCAAGGTTTGCACCACCAACAATATTGAAAGTATTCTTGATTCATTCTTGATTGCATTCTAAGCATACTTTAGACATTTTTGTTTGTTTATAGTAGATAAGGTATAAGTTTCTTTTTTTTTTATTAATAAATAAATTTGTATCGAATTTACATCTCAATATAAATTTCTTAGATATGAATGACATGAGTCAAAATATTGCAAAATAAGCTAATAAATCGGTACAAAACTTGCTAAGATTATATTTACTAAAATGTAGATTATTTACTAAAAAAATACATCGATACTCAAAAAAAAAAATCTAAAAAGTATCTGTATAGATTAGTAGCTAGAGAATTGTAGAGATGATAGGAAAAAAAAAAGCTTCAAAACATATGATTAATAAGAAGTCAACATCATGAATATCAATTAAGTCACTGAAGTCAAAATGATATAATTTATCTTTTGATCTTTAAAATTTTCTTATATAAATTTGACCCTCATAAAAGAAAACTCACTCTTACTTAAAAAGAATAAGTAAAAAAACATGAATAATAACTATTTTCTTTTTATTTCTTTGTAAATAAATAAAAACAAAAAATTTAGAAATTCATTTATTTCTTCTAAAATCTAATAGAACCAGAACAAGATAAGTGAAATATTATTATAGAATAAAATAAAACAATAGAATAAGTATAAAATAAAATAAAAAATTAAGATTGATTTGATTAATATATGTTCTTGCTCCAAAGGTCAAGGTAAGGTGATGCAAAAGCAGAATTCATCTAACAGTTATTCTAGATTAGCAATCAGTCAAATTCTATATCTTATATGATATATATCTTATATAATAGATTATCTCATTATGGTAAACAGAAACAAAAATACAAATACTTCATTGCAAAATATATAAATAAAATAATATATTTTTTCCTTTTAATTATAAATTAAAAAAAATAAAATAAAATCATAATAATGAAAATAACAAAAATACAAATAAAAATATATTCAAAAATTATTTTAAATAGTTTTAATAAAAATAATAAAAATAATAAAAATAAAATAGTAAAAAAAATAAAATAATAAAATAAAAATAATAAATAATAAAATTAATAAAATTCATAAAATTAATTAATAGAAACTATTTATATGAGTGAATAATTTCTAAAGGAAAGATATAATTTTGAATCATGAACTTTAAAATCACATTTATATTTTATAAATTAAATTTTTTATTTGAAAAAGTAAATATAAAAATATTTAAAAATTATTTTAAATTGTATTAATAATACAAATTATAAAACAATAAAAATAATAAAAATGAATTAATAAAACTATAAATAATAAAAATAATAGAAATAATAAAAATAATAAAAATTCATAAAATTCATAAATAATTTCTTAAAAGTATAATTTTGAATCATGAACTATAAGGATTACATTTATATTTTTATAAATTAAATTTATTATTGAAGAAATGTTTGAAAAAGCAAATAAAAATATATTTAAAAATTATTTTAAATAGTTTAATAAAAATAATAAAATAATAAAAATAGTAAAAATAGTAAAAATAATAGTAAAAATAATAATCAAAATAATCAAAATAGTAAAAAATAAAAATAATAAAACAATAATAAAATTAAAATAATAAAATAAAACAATAAAAAAATAATGAAATAATGAAATAATAAAATAATAAAAACAATAAATAATAAAAATAATAAAATAAAAATACTAAAATAATAATAAAAATAAAATATAGTATGTAATTCAAACCCTTATTTATTTATTTATTAATTTTTGTAATACGTATAATAATAAGTTTTTTTTAAGACGAAAATGGTAAAATGACAAAGATTTGGGGTTGTTGTACAATCATGCAAATGATTTTTTGTATATAAAATTCTGCATTAAATACTATAAGCAAAAAAAATGTCATCTAATATATGCCCAGAATGCGATCAAGAATGGAATGGTTGGTGGTGCAAACCATGTAACTCGAAACATTTCCAAAATGATTTTAATAATTGGACAAGTGGAAATGACAAAATAGATAAATTCATTCAAGATGCTCAACTAAATGTTAATGGTGATTGGAAATTAATAGAATGGATACCTTTTGATAGATTTAAAGATGTTAAACAAATAGGTAAAGGTGGATTTGGAACAATACATTATGCTAGGTGGATTGATGGATATATTACGGAATGGGATATTGAAAATCAACAATGGAAAAGATATAATAAAGGTAAAGAAGTGGCATTAAAAAAGTTTGATAATTTTGTGAATTTCAACGACGTCTTAAATGAGGTAAATATTTTAATTAATATTTAAATTTAATTTTCAAATTATTATATAACGTTTTTAACTATAAATTAAAAATGTTTATATTATTAGATGGAAATTCACTTTAAATCATACACTGATTCTGATGGTGGTTCTTCAATTCGATTTTATGGAATTACACAAGATTCAGAAACACATTCATATATGATGGTTTTAGAATACGCAGCAGATGGAAATTTTCGAGAATATTTAAAAATTAATTTTAATAATATTAATTGGTTTCAAAAATTAAATCATCTATGGCATTTATCTGACAGGTTGATGAACATTCATAAATTAGATATAGTTCACCAAGACTTCCATCCTGGAAATATTTTATCATATAATTTTGAAGGTGGTTTACGGATTTCAGATTTTGGATTAAGTAAACTAATAGGGGCAGGGGCAAATCCAAATAATCCCGAAAAAAAGAATATTGTTGGTGTATTACCATATATTGCTCCAGAGGTATTAAGCGGTGATGAAGACTATACAAAAGCTGCTGATGTATATTCGTTTGGAATTATTGCTTATGAAATGATTACGGGCTTTCCTCCATATCCCGATATACCACATGATGAAGATTTGGCTATTAAAATATGTAATGGATTACGACCAAAAATTCCATTTCATACTCCCAAATTAATTACAAGAATTATTATGAGGTGTTGGGATGCTCGAGTTAAACATAGACCCACTTTTGAAGAATTANATTTTAATTAATATTTAAATTTAATTTTCAAATTATTATATAACGTTTTTAACTATAAATTAAAAATGTTTATATTATTAGATGGAAATTCACTTTAAATCATACACTGATTCTGATGGTGGTTCTTCAATTCGATTTTATGGAATTACACAAGATTCAGAAACACATTCATATATGATGGTTTTAGAATACGCAGCAGATGGAAATTTTCGAGAATATTTAAAAATTAATTTTAATAATATTAATTGGTTTCAAAAATTAAATCATCTATGGCATTTATCTGACAGGTTGATGAACATTCATAAATTAGATATAGTTCACCAAGACTTCCATCCTGGAAATATTTTATCATATAATTTTGAAGGTGGTTTACGGATTTCAGATTTTGGATTAAGTAAACTAATAGGGGCAGGGGCAAATCCAAATAATCCCGAAAAAAAGAATATTGTTGGTGTATTACCATATATTGCTCCAGAGGTATTAAGCGGTGATGAAGACTATACAAAAGCTGCTGATGTATATTCGTTTGGAATTATTGCTTATGAAATGATTACGGGCTTTCCTCCATATCCCGATATACCACATGATGAAGATTTGGCTATTAAAATATGTAATGGATTACGACCAAAAATTCCATTTCATACTCCCAAATTAATTACACAAGTGATTATGAGGTGTTGGGATGCTCGAGTTACACATAGACCCACTTTTGAAGAATTACGTGAAGAGTTGGGGAAATACTATAGAGATTATTATTATTATTTAAACTTGAAGAAAAATAAAAATTCGGAAATTGTAATTCAAATTAAAAAAGCTGAAGAATTTTCAGCAAATCAAGAATCAACCAATACAACAACCACAACAACTACAACTCCTCTTAATTATCAAACTCATCCCCAAGCAATTTATACCAGTCGACTTCTTAATTATTATTCAAAACTTCCAAAACCTAAGAACGAAGAAAACTTCGAAAGGGAACTTGAAGAATTAACTAAATTTTTTTCTCATATAACTACTAGTAAGTATCAATTATATTACGTTTTATTTGTTTTTTATTTTTATTTTCTGATTAATTATATTAATTTATTTTTTGTTTATTTAATTTTCTATTTTTATTTTCTGATTAATTATATTAATTTATTTTTATTTGATCTAATATTATAAATATTTATTATTTTATTATTTTTATTTTTTATTTTCTGATTAATTATCTTAATTTATTTTTATGTTTAGATGATGATATCGATGAATTTTAAATATTCTAAATATTTTATTATTTTTATTTTATATATATATATTTTTGTAGAAATTCAATTAAATTAGTTGGTAAGCCTATTTATAACTATTTTTAATAACTTTTAAAATAAATAAATAAATAACTGTTGCTAATAATTTCATTAATCTAAAAATTAATTTGATAAATTAAATTTAGTGATCGTAATAAACCTCAGGCTTTGGAGCATATTGCTATATCACAAGCTCACACAATACTACATAAATTTTCTCAACTAAATTGGACCAACAAGATTTTCTTCATTTTCTTCCAATAGTTGGAATGAACCTTGAAAGAAGGACGTGGGTCGGATTCCTTTTTTTTCGAATTCGATCATTTTCTGTGAATAATGGATGTTAATATAAAGAATAAATTTAATGTAATGTGGAAATCAATCAATAAAAAAATAAAGAAATAATTATTTTATCTCGATTAAGGCACGTCTTTCCAACATCCATTGTCAACACAGCACATTTAACATATAATTCTTGTAGGCGAGATACTTCTTGTGAAAGTAATTCATATGCTTCGTCAGCAGATTCAACTATAAACCAATAATAAATAATAAATAAAAAATATAAAAAGTTAATTATAAATAAATTAAATAATTCTATATTATAAAATGTAATATCACATAATAATAATAATAATAATAATAATAATAATAATAATAATAATTAGATGTTATT
Source organism: Diversispora epigaea (assembly GCA_003547095.1). Taxonomy (NCBI): domain Eukaryota; kingdom Fungi; phylum Glomeromycota; class Glomeromycetes; order Diversisporales; family Diversisporaceae; genus Diversispora; species Diversispora epigaea. The sequence goes on along the minus strand of PQFF01000068.1, from coordinate 358,412 downwards.
TTACTTACTTTTTTGTAAACTCAAAGAATTCATGACGTTCATGTTGGTGAATCAAACATTTATCCCAAGGATTAACCAATTGTACTATAAAAAATAATGATAAATAGTGATAAATAATAAATAAATGATAATAAATAATGATAAATAATAATCAATAATACCTCTTCAATGGCTCTTTGAATAATAGCTTTCATAATTTCTCTTAAGCTATAAAAATATAATAAAAAATAATTAATTAAATAATAAATTAATAGTCAATTAATCAATAAATAAATAAATTATATAAATTAAATAAATAAATAAATTAAATACTCTTGATCCAAATTCTCATCACAGTTAAATCCTTTTCTCCGCGGGAATTTTCAATCCATCATATAAATGTTTTACATCGCAAGTTTCCCTTTTCGAGCTTGATAATCATTTTCAAATGATTTCACTATTTCCAATAAACATTTATCCTGTAGATAGATCCATTGAAATTCTTGAATTTGTCGAGTTAGTTTGGACCAAATCATCTGATTCATCATCATCATCTCATCATTACCATTACTATTATTCTTATTATTATTCAAGTTATTCTCTCGATTTTTGGTGATCTCTCGTAATACTTCAAAAAATCCTTTGGGATTACTCTTCTTATTAACGAATAAACAAAACATTTCTTTATCTATTTCATGTGGAGTGAAATGATGAAGTTGAATTGCACATTCTTCTGATGATTCACGTAGTGGGCCTATTTATATATAGATATATATATGTATATTATATTTTAATTTACATAAGAATGCTAAATGGAATACAGGATTTAAATAAATGGAATTATAATAATTAAAAAACTAAAATAATAATAATAATTAAAAGAATTAAAAGAATTAAAAGAATTAAAGTATTAATAATAATTAAAATAATTAAAATAATTTAAATAATAAAATGATTAAAATAATTAAAATAATTAAAATATTAATAATAATAATAATTGAAGATTACATACCACAATTCGGACAATTTCACGGATTGCTCAAACTTCAACTCTTCCTGCAAACCTTGATGAATAGACCAAGGAAAATTTCCTTACACTAAAAACTGCTCTACGGCAATGCTTACCACTTATTCGTTACTTTCATATTACAAATATCGAAATTTATGATAAAATCAAGCCTTATAAAAAAATTCTCAACAAACAACTTCGGGAAGATATGAATCAGTATTCATTTGTTCCTGACCGACCAGTAAGATCAACTATTTTGCCACCAAGATCAATTTTGATTATAGAATTACCTCCTCGTACAAATGAACCAAAAGAATCTTTTTCAAATATCATTTCTGAAGATCATGCAGCTGAAATTTCTAGTTGGATTGGTCGTAAAAAAACAGTTTATTCAACAACAAATGCTGCTTATAAATTTGAATAAATATTCTTGAGACTTATAGTCCAATCAAATTCAGCAAAATTAAAATATCACGTGGGGTGAAAAATCTAATCTGTTGGGTAGATCTTTTGGACGGTGGTTGTACAATAACCATCCTTGTATTGATTTAAAGCTAAATCATGTGGTTGAAATGAATAGCCTTATATGGGGGTAGGCTAAAGCGGAGTTAACACGTGAAATCAGTCCAATTAAATTTCAAGATTGGCAAAATTAACCAATCTAATTACAAGATCATGTGTAACTTACAAAATTCAAAACAAGCGAAACAAGCAAAAAAATGAAGATTTTTGTAAATAACTCAAAATTTTACTATGATAACCTGCTTTCTACCACTAAGTAAAAATGCTTAGCATGAAATTTTACATATAGAAGTATTAACCAACCATTAATAACTTAATTAATAAAATTTTAATATAATTTGATGATTCACGTGTTAACTCCGCTTTAGCCATCCCCCTTATATGGTAATATTCCGAAAACCTTTTTTTCAATTGATTAAATATTTCCAGGATGAAGGTCATGATGAATTATATCTAATTCATTAAATCTATATAATTTTATATACCAACTAATATTATTAAAATTATTATATAAATAATCTCAAAGATTTCCGTCTCTAAAACCATCATATGAATTTCTGGATCTTTTGTAATTCCATAAAATAANGGAGTTAACACGTGAAATCAGTCCAATTAAATTTCAAGATTGGCAAAATTAACCAATCTAATTACAAGATCATGTGTAACTTACAAAATTCAAAACAAGCGAAACAAGCAAAAAAATGAAGATTTTTGTAAATAACTCAAAATTTTACTATGATAACCTGCTTTCTACCACTAAGTAAAAATGCTTAGCATGAAATTTTACATATAGAAGTATTAACCAACCATTAATAACTTAATTAATAAAATTTTAATATAATTTGATGATTCACGTGTTAACTCCGCTTTAGCCATCCCCCTTATATGGTAATATTCCGAAAACCTTTTTTTCAATTGATTAAATATTTCCAGGATGAAGGTCATGATGAATTATATCTAATTCATTAAATCTATATAATTTTATATACCAACTAATATTATTAAAATTATTATATAAATAATCTCAAAGATTTCCGTCTCTAAAACCATCATATGAATTTCTGGATCTTTTGTAATTCCATAAAATAAGATTGATGCAAATCAATTCATTGTTCTCGGTGAATTTTCATAATAATTAATATTTACATTTTCAAATAACTTTTCATATTACTTTACCTATTTGAGAAATCTTCATTAATATTCCTACCATCAATCTTTTTTTAATGCCAACTTCAAATCTTTCTAATTGTGATTTTTAATATTCCAAATATCCATTGATCCACTTAGCATAATAAATAGTACCAAAACTACCTTTTGCTGTTTTTTTAATATCTTGAAATCTATCATAAGGTATTCGTTCTATTACTTTATAATAATCAGCATTAAGTTGAGCATCTTGAATAAATTTATCTATCGTTTCATTTCCACTGGCCCATTTATCAAAATTATTTTCAAAATTCACTAAAAAGTATTATACTCTTGATGGCATTCTGGAAATTTATAACGAGATGCCATTTTTATTCACTTATAATATGTAAGGTAGAAGTCTATGTCTGAATTTACGTTTCGATGATAAAAATCAAAATATTTATAATACAATTCATTAAATAGAATAAATAGAATTGAGTGACAAAGCAAAGGATATAAAAGAGGATTTTCAAAGCCAGAATTGTTCCGACAGTCATTTAACAAATGTGTACCCTAATTATTATTATCACATCCTATTTTACTCAACCAGGTTTCATTACTTGCAAAGATGTATTTTCGTAATAGTCAATTACAATAAATTTTTTATATAGAGAATCATGTGTAATAACAGTACAATTTAAAGGAAAATGGATAAACCTACTTTTAAAACTTTTCAATTTAAAAATATTCTCATCATGAGAATAATGGAAAGATGAATGGTAAAGTGTTAAATACTCGACCCAATTTGTCATTTTCAACGAAAATTTATAGAAAGAATAAAAATCAAAATACAAGTAAAGAAGAATATTTTCGTTGAAGAAGTAAAATATATTAAAAAGTATAAAAGTATAAAAAATTTAATTAATATTTTCTATTTTTGTGAATTTTACAATAATATCATCTAATATATTTTTAGCGCAAGTATTGAAGATTAATAAAAATCACTATTTGGCTAATTATTATCCTTCGATGAATAAATGAAAAATTATAGTTTTATTATTTTTATTTCTCAATCTTTCAATAAATAAAAGAAAATGCAATTACGTATGTCATGTGATAAAAAATAATATTCTGTGATCGATAAAAAAATTAAAAGAATGTTAATAGTGACTCGGTACAATATTGAATTATTAACTTCATCAAAAATTTTTTCATCTTAAAAATGCATGGTATCTTCTTTATTATCTTCTTAACATAAGGTAGTATTATCCGATCTGTTATGTGCGTTGAAGAAAAAGAAATAATAGCAAATCTATTCCAATAAAATATAGTAAAAAATAAAATTGCCTTTGGGTTTTTCTTCATCTGTGTACGATAGCATAAAGTGAATGACAAAAGAAGTGATGTTGTTTGTAGGCAGCAACGAACACGATGTCGTGTTACCAAAAATCGATGTTAGTGGAGTGGTAATGACGGTCTGGGTGTTATTCATCTATAAAATAGAAACGGGCAATAAGCTATTTTATCATATACTGTATGACATTTTTTAATTACCGAATATTTTGAATTTTTTGAGATTTTTTTCTATATTTGAAAACTAAAAATCGAGTGATAGAATAATTATTATTATAATTAATTAATTTATTTTTTATTTTATTTTTGAAGCTTGATATACGTACATACTTACTATTTCCGCTGTCCTTTTACAATTTAGACTACTTCATTTACTACTTCCATTTATAAGTCAAAGAATTTCAGCTAAAAGGTAAAGAATTCTAATTATTCGACTAAAATTTATTACATTTTTTTTCATTTTTTTAAAGAATATCATTCATTTTCATCATCATGTTTACGAAAGAAAATAAAGTTTTATGTTTATTTAATAAATAGAAAAATAAATAAAGTATAATAAAATAAAAGTATTTCTTTTTCCACGTTTAAAATTTACTTTCAACTTTAAATACTTCATAATTATCAATAGAAAATCGAACTCTTGATGGTTTTTATAGGTTTTTCGTAAAAATTGCTAGACGAATAACTGTAGCTATTATTATCTAAATTAAAATTAGATTTGATGCTATACAAACAAAACCCATTTCCAAAACATGGACCACATATATTTTGATAATTTTTGGTTTTTGGTTACATTAAGAATTGCATATTGAGTATTCTTTACTCTGCTAAGAATTGAATTTTTAATATTCCCATTTTTTAATGAGAAGATGAAACTATCGTTTGTTTTCATCCATTTATTAAATTCACCATTATAAGTAAAGTATTATCCCATGTTAAAGGATTATAACATCCAATAATTTCATCAGCTCCTTTAACTTTCGCCACAACAATTGTACGAGCATGGTCATGACAGATATTCTAAGATGTTTGTGGAGCAAATCCATCTTTAGTTCCAAGCAAAATTAATTCAAATTTATATGGATTATTTGTTGTTGAATAAGTAGTGGTTTTACGGTCAATCCAATTAGAAATTTCTGTAGTGTGATCTTCAGAAATGATATTTGAAAAAGATTCTTTTGAGGAGGCAATTCCGTGACCAAGACTGATCTTGCTGGCAAAATAGTTGATTTTGCTGGTCGATCAGGAGCTTGTAATATGAAAGTAACGAATAAGTGGTAAGCATTGCCGTAGAGTAGTTTTTAGAGTAAGGAAATTTTCCTTGGTCCATTCATCAAGATTTGCCAGAAGAGTTGAAGTTTAAGCAATTCCCAATTAATGGTAAAATCCCAAATTTTAACTTCTTCCATCTGCAAATCATCTCGTTTGAGAAGAGAGACCAATGCTGATTCTTTGAGAAATGTAAAATCATCAGCATCAAAAATACGGTTTGGATACTTCACAACAATATCATTACAAAAATTTTCTAATTTTTTAAAGTTGTTTCTAAAGATTGAATTATAAATAAGAAAAAAAGGTGTCCTTAACCAAGAGCCTTTATTTTTAATAAGAAAAGTTTCTACAAATGTATTCTGTTGGTTAATTCCCCAAGTTCTAATTCATCAGTAATCAACATTAAATCATAAATGAATCTAGTTTTCGGTATTTTCCAAATTAACAATTCCTTCGTAGATATATCTAAAAAAAATTAATTAACCAATTAAATAATTAATAAAATAATAAATAAAATAGATTTTAATAGTATTTAGATGATTATAATTAACAACTTACTGAAGAATAACATCAAAAATGTAAATAAACTTGGTTTGTTAATTATTTTAATATTCTCATTTGGCTGAATATTTTCTAAGAAAATTAGAGAATCAACATTTCAATACATTTAGAATGTGTAGTTAAAGATTTTTTATCATTTTCAACTTCGATGAATCATCTTTATCGTTGAGAAGTTCAATAAAGTTTTGAGATAACTTGTCAAAAAATTTTAAAGACATTTTTCTTTTTTGTAAATTCTTGAGTCGAAAAAAAGACTGCAATTATGACAAATACACAATTCAAGTTTGTAAGTTTGTAACACAATATCATAGAGTTACAAATATTTTTCTTGAACATTGCTAAGAAGTAAAAATTTTTTTCTGGAATCTCTTTATTAATATTTATTAAAATTGTAATATCTGATGCTGTTAAATCACTTAACTAAATAGTTATTCTTTCTGTAAAAGAAAAATTTATTATTTCGATCTATTTATTTAATTTAAATATTCACCACTATTAAATTGTTTGATACTAAAATGAAAACAATTAAAAAAACATTTCAGTTCAGTAAATAATTTTTATAATTATCCAGATCAAAAATATTTATTTGTCAAAATTAGTTTTCAATTTTTATTGAAAAAGACCTTCTCTTGTTTGGAGAACTGTCAAAATGATAAAAGTTACCGTCTTAAAACTTTTATTTATATAACTTTCAAACTATTCAAATCAGCAGCACTTTTTTTAATACTGGTTTCAGGTGTTATACATTAGATTTATTAAATTTTTATTGGTCTAAAATCATGATTTCTAAAATTCCCGTGCAAACATTGATCATTTAACCCCATTTTGAAAATATTCCTGACTGTAGTATATATTTGTGCCTATTTGATCTCTATTTGCTTTGATTGGCAAAGAGTCAGCATCAAACTTTAATTTACTGGTTTCCACTCTTACCTGTGTATTGATAAGTGGTTATTTATTTATTTTTTAATTATTTTCATCATTTAAATGAAATGATATTATCTTGTACAAAATAGTACATAGGTAAACAAACATTTTGTTTTTACTTTACTTGAGCAAAGCTCATGATTTCCAAAAAACTTCAAATGTCATTTTTGTCCATATTCTTGCATTTTACTTTGCTTTCTTGTGTCATTAAAAGTATTAGACTGAGTTTTTTTTTTGCATATTTTATATTATGTAGTTTCACAGCAAGATGATTGTTCCTTTTTCATCTAAAAAATAGCAATGATAATTGCAAATAGTCAATCACATTTAAGATTTTTATATATATCATCTAATTAAAAATGATCTATTATTAACATAAATATAAAATTATTTCATTGTTTTTCTTTTCCTTTTGGGGAAAAAAGGAAATTTTTACCTTTTTGGGGGAAGATTTTCGGGTGTTGCTCTTCTCCGGAAAAGGTTAAAATTTCCTTCTATATTAGTGTTCTAAGCCGGTCTAAAAAAATCGGCCCGGCTAAGTCTATATTTTAAAATCGACTTAGCCGGCTTAGTCGGCTAAAGCCAAATTTCTTAATATAGAAATAAAATTTATGAGCACGTCTTGTGAAAATCATGTGAAAGTCATGTGAAAATCATGTGTTCAATTAGCACATCAATAAATCAAACTTTTATTATTAATAAAATTTTTTATAAACCGGGATATACATTTATAATATTTGAATTTTCTTTTAAGAATAGTAAATCATGAACTATATTAGCACTTAATCTATTACGTTTATCAGTTAAAACATTTCCTGCATCAGAAAAAAGTCTTTCAGATGGTACTGAAGTTGCTGGCATACCCAAAAAAATACGTGCTTGTTCAGCAAGAAGAGGTAATGTTTTTTGATTTTCATTCCACCAAATTAAAGGATTGTATTTTTCATAAAGGGGATCTCCAATATCATATTTTGGAATTTGAGGAATAGAAAAATAAATTTGTAATTCAGTATCTATATTTGAAAAAGAATTTAAATCTTCCTGATCATCAAAAAATGAAGAAATATTATTAGATGTTGCAACTATTGTTTCAACTGAATTACTATTAAATAATTCTGATTGCATAATTTTTTGGCGTAACTCTTGTATTACAGCATTTCTCATAGTAGATGTTGCAATTGTTAAAGATTTAAATCTAGGATCCAAAATTGTTGCCAACCATCCAGTCATTTTAGGATCTTCCCATCTAGCTACCAGTGATTCACGAATATGTTTATGTGTATCAATAACTGATATATGTGTAAGATTACTTTCTATTTGATTAAGATGTTTAAAAATACGATACATAATTGGATACATCATACTTAATGTTGGATAATGACTTCCACTCATATAAATTGATGCTTGAGCAAAAGGATGTAAAAGATTAGACAGTTCTTCTAATCCTTGCCAATCATAGTTTGACAATATTTTTTCTTTTAAAATGTTGCCATCTGCACGAATTCCTCTATCTGGATCTCTAATTAAACTTTTTGATAATTCCTCAATTGCATCTCTAAGTTCAAGAAGTCTTTTAAGAATAAAATATGTAGAATTCCAACGAGTTACAGTATCACTAGAAACAGGTTCTAAAATATTTACTCCTTCTTGATTATTTGCTAATTTAACTTGAATATTTCTAAATCGTACTCTATATTTATCTCGATTGACCAAAAAATTATTTAAAGCTTTTGCTATATCAATTAAGTTTTTACTTTTTGATAAACCATCTGAAATTGCAAGATGAATAGAATGTGCAGCACAACACAAATGTGTTGTTCCTAATTGCCTTATTGCTTTTATCATTGAACTTGCATTATCAGTTGCTACAGCAGTTAATTTATCTGAAATATTCCATTCTGTAAGAATTTTTCGTAAAAAATCCTCAATTTTATCTCCTGTGTGTGGATATGCAAAGCTTTCTATTGTTATTAAAGCTTGATGCATAATAAAATCTTTTGTAAGCCAATGAGCTGTTACACCAATATATGGTGAATGATTATGTGTCCATAAATCTGTTGTTAGACAAACAGATACCATTGTTTGTTCAAACATATCTTTAAGTGTTGATTTAGTATAAAATATTGATTCCATCATTTTATTTTTGATAGTATTGATACATGGAATTTGAAATCTTGGATTTATTTCATAACAAAGATCTTGAAACCTTTCATTATTAATGCAATCCAATGGCATCATAGCTTCAACTATCCAAGCCAATATACAGTAAGTAATTCGAGTTTGTTTTTTTTCAGGAAGAGGTTGCACATTTGACATATAATTTTCAAAAATTGAATCAATTGTCAATGATGTTACAGATGCAGCTGTTAATTCTGATTGAGAAGATGATATTGAGGATATTGATTTTGATAATGAAGATATTGAAGTTGTAGATGTTGATGTATTAGGTGGTGTAGTTTTATTTGACCATCTTTGATCTTTATATATTCGATGTACTGAACGTAAATGTGCAGCAATATTTGTAGTAGATGTATTAGGTTTGAAAATTGTTTTGCATTGATTTGATGTACCATCTCCATTATCTATTTTAACTAAACAAGATCTCACTTTTGTAAGTTTGTTTTGCTGTATATATTTCCATACCCAACTTTTACCAGGTTTAATTTTTTTTAAAATATTATTGGAGATAGGAAATATATTAGGATGTTTTCTTACAGTTGAAATTTGAGATGTAGTTATTGAAGATTTTTCAATAGAATTTCTATTATTCCCACTTTCATTTAATTCAAAATTGTTTTCATCTACTGCTAAAGCATTTCTATTTGATGTTGAAATATCTCTATCTGATGGCAGACTCCCTAGATCTAATGTCAAATTCTCTCTATCTAATGCTATAGNACTTATTGAAAATAGTAAATTTATTTTTTATTTTTATAAAAAATCGCTTATATTAATTTTTAAGTGATAAAAATAGTAAAAAAAATTAATTATTTACTATTTTCAATACGTGATAGTAAAAAAATAATTTTTTTTTACTATTTTTAAAAATTTCAGAAATTATATAAACACCCGCTATTCTTTGGGTGGGTGGTGGGTGGAGGTTATTCTTCTTATCATGTATCATGTACCATGTACCATGTATATAAATTCTTGACCTTTTTTTTTCCATTTCGGGTCATGAAAATCTTTCCAAAAAAGAGTATTGTTGGCAAGTGATTGAACTTAAGAACTTACCAATACTCACCAATTGGGTGAAAGTATTTTGTGCCGTGACTTTACCGAAAAAGGAATAATAATAGGGTAAAATCTATATTATGATAATTATTAAGAAATTTGAAATTAAAATGTAATATTATAATAATAGTTATAAAAGTTATTATTATGATTAAATGTTATTAGATGTTAATTTTAACTTACTTTTTTGTAAGCTCGAAAAATCCATCATGTTCATATTAAGGAACCAAACATTTATCTCATCCCAAAGATTAACTAATTAACATAAATATAAAATTATTTCATTGGTTTTCTTTTCCTTTTGGGGAAAAAAGGAAATTTTTACCTTTTTGGGGGAAGATTTTCGGGTGTTGCTCTTCTCCGGAAAAGGTTAAAATTTCCTTCTATATCATTCAAATCTATAAAAGTAAATTTTTCCCTTTTTCAGAGAAGAGCGACAATTCAAATCCGAAAAAAGGAAAAATTTACTTTTATAGATTTGAAAGATATAGAAGGAAATTTTTACCTTTTCCGGTGAAGAGCATGCTCTTTTCTGAAAAAGGGAAAAATTACCTTTTAAAGGTTATGATAATATAGAAGGAAATTTTTACTCTTTTTGTAAATGATTGCCACTTCTAAAATTTATTTAAAATTATCGCGAGATTAATTATTAACAGTATTTCAATTTTTATTTATAATATCTATGTTATGAAGAATCTTCTATCTATCCTTCATCCATCACTATCCTATTTTACTTTTTTTATATTATCCTTTAAAATTGTAATAGGATATTATTGTTAATATACATTTTTTTTCATAAACAAAATCTCTAATTTTATTTTTTATTTTTTTTATAACACTGAAAAAAATTTTTATTAATATTTATAATAAAAATTCCAGTTTTTATAATTAACATTAAAAACTATCAAAAGAATCTAATAATAAGATATTATTGTTAATATCTTAATATATGTCTTTTTAAAATCTCAATTTTTTTTTCAATTTTATTAAAAAAATAAAAAAATAAAAATAAAGATGAAAAAAAAAATTGTATTAATATTTAGAAGAAAAATTCCAGTTTCTATAATTAAAATTAAAATCTACTAATAAAAACTATTAAAAGAATCTAATAATATTAAATTTTATAATTTCATCTCTCGCGAAACGTAGCGCAAATCGCAGAAACGAAATTATTTTTTCATCTCTCGCAGAACGTAGCACAGATCGCAAAGACAAAATTATAAAATTTTATATTATCAGATTCTTTTAGATTAAAATTAAAATCTATTAATTAAAACTATCATCTGATAGCTAAAAGAATCTAATAATAATAAAAATTTTCGTCTCTCGCGGAACGTAGCGCAGATCGCGGAGACGAAATTTTTTTTTTTTGCTTTTTATTAATATCTCTATCTATCTTTTACCCTCTATTACTATCCTATTTTACTTCCTTATAATTTTATTCTATAAGATATTATTGTTAACATCTTGATATATATTTTTTTCATGAGTAAATCAAAAAAAATTAATAATATTAACAATAAAAATTCCAGTTTTTATAATTAAAATTAAAATCTACTAATGCAATAAAATGAAAAACTATTTAGATTTGGGGTGCTTTATGCTTATGGCATTTAATTTAAATAAAAAGGTCTAAAAATTGAATGTTTTTAAAAACAATCAATCTTTTATTTGTTCAAAATATTAAAAAATATAAATCATTGAATGTCTGCAAAATTATAAACCAAAAGGAAGTCCAATTTATATGCAATTTCATAACAATTTCTTAATAAATTCTTTTCAAATTATATTTATATACTTCTGGTCTGAAGATTCATATTCTTGATTTTCCAGATGCAGATGGAAAAAGAAATTTAATCAATTTAATTATTTTATTTTAGTAATTTTCAATGCTACATTACAGATATGTAGACAATGAATTTCTGGAAACTCATCTGATCATATTTTAATTTAATATTTAATAAATTAATGTGAAATCTTATGAGAAAGTTCTGAGGGATGATTACAACTTTTATTAATTATCCAATACCAATATTAAATATTTAAAACAGCTGATATGTAAAAAATTTCATTTGAATAATTTGTTGAATTTTAAATCTATTTAACTATACTTTTATTCAATAAATATAAAATTATCTCTTGAATACAAATTAAATTAATAGAATTTATANGTTGAGCAACTTGATTAAATTTATCTACTGTTTCATCAAAGCAATCAACTGCAGCAATTGTTGATTTAGATAATTATCCACCTCAAATATTTACACATATAATTATTCCATTCACAAATGGACACACCCATCAAGGATATATATGTGGTGAAATTAATGTAACTGAAACTGTTTTATTATTACTTCAATGACTTGGAAAACTATATATATAAAAATAAATAATTTTTTCAAGGCATATACAGCTAATATTTTCTCAAGATTATCAAAAAAATTACATCTAAACATAAACAAAGTAAGCAAATATAAATTAGCAGATTAGTTTTAAATTATTTTCATGAATATTAATATATAATTTATGATAGTTTATTATTCTCAAACATTTATAAAATATTATTAAAAATATTTACTCATATTTTAAGGATGCTGAAGGTAATAATTACTACAAGTTTTCTGAATTTATAAAGATGTTTTAATTTCAGAATTGTATTTGCTTTCTGTAATTCAAGAATAATTTTTCTTAATTTGAGAAAAATAAAAATTGCAGCAGAAATACAAGAAATCAAAACTATTACATCTATTCCTATTCTATCCAAAAATAAATTTTGGTGAAAGTAGAAGCAATACTTGAACTAGAAGTAATAATAATAATTCCATTATAGTGAATGTCAAAGATTTGGAATCCAAATGTCAATTTATATAATAAAAATATACTTCTAACTCCAAGTCACATTTATCTCAGTAATGTTAGAAAGTAATATTATGCAATTGATTCCCACTTTTTTTTTGTTTTTTCTCATCCATTTATTTTTCATGACTGTATGAATGTTATGTAATGACTTGTATGGTTAAAAATGAGATAAGATATGAGTAATCAGAAGCAAGTGTAATTTTATTTGTCATGTACTCTCCAATTAGATAAATCATATGGTTTTCAACAGGATAATTCTCCAATCCAAATCACAAATAAAACTGTAAAATGGTTGAAACAAAAAAAATTAAAACATTGGACTGGCCAGTAATTCTTCTGACCTTACCCATAGAAAACATCTGGAAATTGTTAAAGGACAATATTCAGAAACAAAAATTTTCCAAAAACTATAGATGAAGAGTGATCAAAATTTAATGGATCAATTCTTAGGAAGGTTGCGGACTCAATTCTACAAAGAATTGAAACAGTATTGGATGCAAAGGGAGGTCAACTAAGTATTAGATATAAATTATTTAGATTTTTATTTTAATAAAAAATATGGCATTACTTTCTGACACAACTGTAAAATCATTGATTATTGCACTAATATATTTAACACTGTTGAATGTATAGCAGTTTAATGCATAAAATTGAAATAACCAATAATAAGCAAAATTAAATCTAAATAATTTAAATGGGAGATAATATTTAATATAAATCATCCCTCTAACAAATAATTTAAAAAGTTATTTATTAATGAAAAACTTTGAAACTATCTAATATTTACTCAGATATAAAATGTTTTCTAGATCAAGTGTTAGCACAATAATAATTCTAACAATTATGTAGATGATCATTTTCAGAATTATTGATGTAAAAATTTTGTATCAATGTACTAGATATTTATTGATGTTTAATGATAGAAGTAACATGAAATTGTATCTCTTCATAATTTTAAATTACAAAATTAATTTAATATTCATCAAATTTCAAAACTTAAATGAAATTTTCTGCATATATTCTGTTTTTAAATATTCAGTACAGTATCAGCCTTTAAAACTTTAGATTTTCACATTAATATTCATTAAAATGCTATTAATTTGAGAAATTCATACATGAATGGATCAAATAAATAAAGATCAAATGCTAAAATTTAATAATTAATCAAAAATTTTATTTGATAAAATCAAGAATATAAATATTTTGATGCANAAATAATTTAAAAAGTTATTTATTAATGAAAAACTTTGAAACTATCTAATATTTACTCAGATATAAAATGTTTTCTAGATCAAGTGTTAGCACAATAATAATTCTAACAATTATGTAGATGATCATTTTCAGAATTATTGATGTAAAAATTTTGTATCAATGTACTAGATATTTATTGATGTTTAATGATAGAAGTAACATGAAATTGTATCTCTTCATAATTTTAAATTACAAAATTAATTTAATATTCATCAAATTTCAAAACTTAAATGAAATTTTCTGCATATATTCTGTTTTTAAATATTCAGTACAGTATCAGCCTTTAAAACTTTAGATTTTCACATTAATATTCATTAAAATGCTATTAATTTGAGAAATTCATACATGAATGGATCAAATAAATAAAGATCAAATGCTAAAATTTAATAATTAATCAAAAATTTTATTTGATAAAATCAAGAATATAAATATTTTGATGCATGTATACATATTTATCTAAAAATTCATCATGAAATTGCAATAACTTATATTCTTTAATTTTGGACAAGTAAAAGAGTGCATTTAATAAGTATTGGAGATTTCTTAAACATAATCTTTCAAAGAAGGATATTTTAAAAAATTCAATTTTTTTATTTTTTTTTTTTGTTTAAATTAAATATTATAAACAAAAAGCGCCCCCAACCTAGACCACTTGTTAAATTATAGTTAAATTATTCTTTGATTAAATCCATTTCTAATTTTAGTATGTTCTTAATTGCTACAATATAATAAATTTGATTTAATATAATAACATGATGTCCACAGGAATAGAATTGTTATTTGGTTCCTACAGATTTTACGTATAAATTCTTTGAAAAGAATGGAATATTTCTTTGGTATCTATTAGCCAGTAGAATGTTAATTAAAATATTAATATGATAATTGTAAATTTTTTATATCTTTAATTACATCTTGTATTTTTCTATTGTATGCCGCTAACCTCATTTTTTATTTTTTAATATAAAAAATTAAATTTAACTAATTAAATTCTTTGTTCTAAAATAATAAAAGATAATGAATAGTTCATAGCAGTCAAAACTATTTATGCTTGAAATCTTTTTAGTTTCAAGAAAATAATTAAATGATTTTTTAATATATAATTAAAGAAAAATGTATTATTTTTTTTTATATTAGATTTTTATATTCTAATATATTTTGCATTTAATTCTTCAAGATTATTTTATGTTAGCTTTTTTATTACCATATCATAATCAGATTAAAAATATGCGTAGTATTCTTTAATTTAATAATCGTTATATATTAGATTTGATTGATCACATTGCTATTAGATAAATGATAACTTGATTTTAAGTATAAATATTAAAAAATAAATCAAATTAATGAATTTTTTTTTAAATTATTTAAATTTGAATTTAACAACCTATGAAAAGATCATAAACTCTGAAATACAAAAAAGATTTAAGTATAGTAAGTTTTTTTATCTGTCTTTTAATTCTATATTCTCAGTGAAATATCTATTCGTTCTTTTATTTGAAAAAAATCACTAATTCTATCTTAATTATTTTTTTTTTAATTTTATTCTATTATTTTTTATTTTCTATTATTTATTTTATTATTTTTTTTATTTTATTCTATTATTTTTTATTTTCTTCTATAATAATGATTTCTGTTAGATTTCAGAGAAAAAAAATCTATATTTTACAAAGTATTTAAAATAATTTTTTTATTTATTTAAAAAATAAAATAAAAACGAAAATGTTTTTATAGATCATGTTTCCTAATTTAATTATTTGCTTTTTAGTAAGTTTTCTTTTATGAGGGTCAAATTTTTATAAGAAAAATTTCAAGATCAAAAATTACATCATTTTGACTTCAGTAAATTGCTTAATTGAAACGCAACTTTAACTTCCTATTAATTATATCTTATTTTTTTTCATCTCTCTTTATTTTTTTTGTAGTTTGTCTACATAATTTTTTATTAAATAATACTACATTTCAGTTTGTTTATCGAAAGATATAATCTTAAATAGGGTTCAATTGTCAAACTGATTCTATTTATATTGTAAATTTTTATTCTATTAATATTTAAGCAATTTACATCGAATTGTAAATTCTGATACTAATTTATTTATTGATAAAAAAAATAAATAAAACTTCTATTTTAATTTATGCCCAGAATTCGATCAAGAATACAATCAATATCGTCAATGGCACAAACCTTGTCATTCAACACATTTAAAAATGATTTTGATAAATGGACAAGTGGAAATGCCACAATAGATAAATTTATTAATTAAATGCTAATAATGAATACCTTACGATAGATGCAAAAGTTGGTAAGTCAAAATAATTATAATTACAGTAATTATTTATGGTACTATTTATTATGCAAGTTGTATTTATGACGAAAAAAGAGGAGTCAAGTTGAAGTGGCATTAGTTTGATGGTATTGCAGATATAAATGAAAATTTCCCAAATTAAGTAAAGTAATATTTTAAATTAATACGAAAATTTAATTGAAAATATATAATTTATTAATTATATTTTAAAAAATATGTTACTTAGATTGCAATTCTCTTGAGAACAAATGTTGGAACGGCGTCAACTGCGATTATGCGACGTTGGGATACTCGATTTACCCATCACCACACTTTTAAAGAATTGAATAAAGAGTTAAATAAATTCAAGGATGGTTATTATATATATGAATTTAAAAATAATACCAAGATTACAATTCAAATTAAAGTAGCTGAAGAATTTTCAATTAATATAACAATTACGAATCCAACAAATTATAAAACTTATAAAAACATCCGCAAGCAATTTATACTAGTAGACTTATCAATTCTATCTTCCGTAACCTGAAATGAACCAAATTTTGAAGAAGAACTTAAAGAAATAACAGAATCTCTTTCTCATATAATTACTAGTAAGTTTATTATTAATTATTTATAATAATTTAATTTTTATTTTTATTTAGCTGTTGATATTGATGATTTTTAAACAAGATAAACATTGTCATCACATGAATTCCATTAAATTAGTTTGTAGTCAAAAAAGTCAAATAATCGAATAAAAAGGCAAAGAATTCTTGGATAGGAAATTATTCATCAGTAACTTAACAAATAAAAAAACAAATAAAATATACTTTTTTCATTTTAAAGATTTTCTAACAACTTAAAATACTTCATATTTATCAATTGAAAAGACAATGTTTATTTTTCTATTTTGAATACTGTGTATCATAGAGTCACGCGTATTTTTCTTGTGAATTTTTTTTTTTGCTTTCAAAAATCTCTTATTAATATAAATTAAATTTAAAAATTATATTAATATTTGATCTTTCTTCCCATTAAATTATTTAACTGAATAATTTATTCTTTCTAATGAGACCCGTGAAAAAAATCTTTATTGTAGTAGTATATATGTAATTGCTAATCCTAAAGAAATTAAAGAAATTGAGTATTTCATTTTGGTATTTTTTTTTCCTTTAAAAAAAATCTTTGTGTTTTTCAAATNCATATAATTACTAGTAAGTTTATTATTAATTATTTATAATAATTTAATTTTTATTTTTATTTAGCTGTTGATATTGATGATTTTTAAACAAGATAAACATTGTCATCACATGAATTCCATTAAATTAGTTTGTAGTCAAAAAAGTCAAATAATCGAATAAAAAGGCAAAGAATTCTTGGATAGGAAATTATTCATCAGTAACTTAACAAATAAAAAAACAAATAAAATATACTTTTTTCATTTTAAAGATTTTCTAACAACTTAAAATACTTCATATTTATCAATTGAAAAGACAATGTTTATTTTTCTATTTTGAATACTGTGTATCATAGAGTCACGCGTATTTTTCTTGTGAATTTTTTTTTTTGCTTTCAAAAATCTCTTATTAATATAAATTAAATTTAAAAATTATATTAATATTTGATCTTTCTTCCCATTAAATTATTTAACTGAATAATTTATTCTTTCTAATGAGACCCGTGAAAAAAATCTTTATTGTAGTAGTATATATGTAATTGCTAATCCTAAAGAAATTAAAGAAATTGAGTATTTCATTTTGGTATTTTTTTTTCCTTTAAAAAAAATCTTTGTGTTTTTCAAATATTCAAAAGAAAGAAGTATATTTTATATAATCATATTTTATATTACATTCCTTTTCAACTTGTGGAGGTTTATTTTTGGTAATTTAATCTAAATTACTATCTATGTTGATCATATGAGGTGTTACCAATTAACGAGAACTTCTGCCATGCTTATGTTACCTTTTTCTATTTCCTTCTTCACAATGAGAGTGATATTCTGTGATGTTCGTGTTAATTTATAAAAATTATTAATGAAAATATTGATATCGGCATCTTTTTTCTTACACATCTTTATATCTACCAAAGCTCTAATTTTTCCAAATTCCTTTTGAAGAATTGGATCAATTTCCAATATTGAAAGGTATGAAAAAAATTTCTATATCTGCCATTGCAGTTTAAAGTTCCCTTAGTGTTCCTCAACAGATATTATATGACAAACTATTGTGAACTGGATGACTGTGATCATGGAAATTGCCATTACTATTCTCCCACATGGGTCATGATTTTTAACATATAAACAGTTCGGATAAAATTATTCCAGATTATAGTTAAAAAATTAATATCGAATCACAAAAGGATAAAATTATTCCAGATTATAGTTAAAAAATTAATATCGAATCACAAAAGGATTTGAAGTTTTAAGTTTACTTGATGAAACCAAATTCTTGAAGATACTCTGGAATAGTCATATATATGGGTCTTCACAATACCAAACATATCTTAGGATAACCAATTCAAAGTGTTAATTCAAATGTTTATTGCTTTCGAAATCAGAAAATAGAGATCAAAATAAAAGTCAAAGGAGGTAAGTTTAAGTTGTAAAAGAAAAGATCATTTTAGAATTTCAAATTAAAATTTAAGCGATTAAAATTAAATATTTATAATTTATTTATTCTTCTTAAGTAATTGAAATGAAGTGTATAGAAAATTAGATATTTAATTCTCCAAAGAAAGTTTCTATACGAGAGAATAATACATATTACATCGTGTAATTTGTATTGTAATATATTTTTTCTTTGTATTGTTAAACAATCAAACGTTAAAACTTTCTTTTCAAAATATATTATAGAAAATATTCAATGAAACAGGTATAAATTTATAAAATAATTATAGAATAATTATAGACTTACGAAATAATTGCAAATTTACAGAACAATGATATAGGTAATATCATAATCTGCAATTCATAATTGTGGTACCATCTTTAAAGATAGTTCAATTAATTTAAACTAAACCAATGGTTAAACTGATGGTTAAACTGACAGTATGGTTAAATTGATAGTTAAATCAATGGTTAAATTGATAGTTAAACTGACAGTTAAACTGGTGGCTAAGTTAATAGTTGAATTAATAGTCAAACTGACAGTTGAACTGATGGTCAAACTGACAGCTGAATTAATAGGCAAACTGATGATTTAAACTGATGGTTAGAACCGACGGTTGAACCGATAGTTGAATTGCAGTTTGGAACCATGGTTCAGTTCGACTTAGGGTTATTAGGAATGTGAGTGAGGTGCATTGATACATATTGTCAAAACTAATTTGGTCCTGATTCAACTCTTGAAATTTCAATTTTTAATTTCGTTTGACTCAATTAATTGCATCAATTACTAGTAAAAATTAAAATTTGCCTTGACTCAATTGACTCAACTCCAATTTTTCTCAATTTTAATTGCGTCTAACTCAATTCAATAGTTTTGACAACATGTATAGTGCATTGTTATTATCACCTCCATGAATCAAAAATACTAATTCAACAATCAGCTCCTTCTGTCATTACAAAATTTATAAAGACCTTGCTAATATTACGAAATGTTAAGTAGACTTGTAAAATATAGCTCAACTATCGATTCCGACAATTAGATTTTTTATGTATTTTATCCTGTATTTTTATCATCATATATTTATTAATATACAATGTATCAGGTGTTATTTTTTCGTGTGAAACATGGGTATTTAACTAATAAATTGCAAGTCACACTTGAGAAATCGTGATTGGCTAAAAAGATAGATAATGGGGTTGGGTTTTCCTACTTGAAGTATGGTACGATGAAAATCCAGAAATTGTTATTCCTGAAAGGATACAAAAAATTAAGGATTTCATTAATCAAGCATTTAAAATTTTCGACCTATAATCATAATTTATAATATATATTACTTAATATCTAAATCGCGTCATATATTTTATTTAAGTAGCAGAGAAATATTTCTGCCGTCATTCTTCCTAATACTCTTAACCTTCTATTCGAACTCTTCAGAATAATAATACCAGCAAGAATTCTTTCTGGTGTGCCTAAGTGCTTTTTGATATAATTGACTTGTTTTCTCCTTTTTTTTAATTTCGGCGCAGATAATTTCCAGTAATTTATTAGACTAGTGAGCACGTGAATAAATATTTTTTACCCATATACATAGTCCAGAAAATCAGTTTTAATTATCTTGCTGAAGAGTAACAAAGGCAAAAATGGATAAACCTAATTTTCTTATGTTTCTTAAGGCAAATTCGGCAAAGAGGATTTATTTACCAAAAAAGCCGTTAAACGAAACCAGGTGGGTAGGCATCGTGCTAGTTTTATTCAATTCGGTCAGTGCTAACTTGTACGAATCGCAGTCTCCCTTTTCCGCTTACCTCAGACGTTTCTGTGCAAGATTATAATTCTTTCATTGAAAATTAAGAGTCAAATGTATACAAATTTGAATATAAAAATGGAACTGTATATATCTTCGAAATAATCTCACATGAGCATGAAGCTGTTGTTGGGGTGCTGAGAAAATACTTTGATGCTCACTGCCCTCTCACTGTTTATACACCTTCTAATTCTCCAATACAAGTTATTGGCAGTCCAGGTAAGAGAATTTCTTCTAGTTTGCTCGATCTCCTGATTATACTTGCACGCAAAATTATTTTGGGGCCCCGAAATTGGTATTTTAGGGAAAAAAGTCGAAATAGTTTTTCATAGAAGACGAAATTATTTTACTTAAAACCCGAAATTTTTTGACCACCCAGATTTATTCTTTGATTGAAGATACACATAACTAGGTACTTTTTTTACTTCCATATATAGAATAGATTCTGCATAAATCTCAAAAAGTCGAAATACCTCAAAAATCCAAAATCAATTTTGGGAACATGTATACTCCTGATTATTATTGTTTCCTAATATTTTTCATGGATTTTCTACAGGCCATTTCTCACCAGCTGAAGATGGAACTTTTATTATGCCAGATCTTGCTGTCTATTCACATTTTGCTTTTGTTCTAGCGCCTCCTTTCCCTGGACCACCTAATGATATGAGNGAATCGCAGTCTCCCTTTTCCGCTTACCTCAGACGTTTCTGTGCAAGATTATAATTCTTTCATTGAAAATTAAGAGTCAAATGTATACAAATTTGAATATAAAAATGGAACTGTATATATCTTCGAAATAATCTCACATGAGCATGAAGCTGTTGTTGGGGTGCTGAGAAAATACTTTGATGCTCACTGCCCTCTCACTGTTTATACACCTTCTAATTCTCCAATACAAGTTATTGGCAGTCCAGGTAAGAGAATTTCTTCTAGTTTGCTCGATCTCCTGATTATACTTGCACGCAAAATTATTTTGGGGCCCCGAAATTGGTATTTTAGGGAAAAAAGTCGAAATAGTTTTTCATAGAAGACGAAATTATTTTACTTAAAACCCGAAATTTTTTGACCACCCAGATTTATTCTTTGATTGAAGATACACATAACTAGGTACTTTTTTTACTTCCATATATAGAATAGATTCTGCATAAATCTCAAAAAGTCGAAATACCTCAAAAATCCAAAATCAATTTTGGGAACATGTATACTCCTGATTATTATTGTTTCCTAATATTTTTCATGGATTTTCTACAGGCCATTTCTCACCAGCTGAAGATGGAACTTTTATTATGCCAGATCTTGCTGTCTATTCACATTTTGCTTTTGTTCTAGCGCCTCCTTTCCCTGGACCACCTAATGATATGAGGGTACTTTTAATTTTTCATATGTAATTTTTAATAGTTTATATAAAAAAATCGGATATTAATATAGTTTTTGTAGGGAAGACCTCATGCAAGAATTATTTGCGAAGTTGCTGTATCTCGATCTTCCGACGACTTAAATAAAAAATGCAAACTTTGGAAAACCCAAATTTACGTACGGTCTGTACTTGGTATCAAACTTTATAAAACATTAGATACTCATGACAACCCATTAGGAGAGAGAGATTGAGCAATGAAGGTACATCTAATTGTTTAATTATTATACAATTATATAAATATATTTAACTTTTGAATATTAGGCTACACTCTGGCGACAAGGTGTTCAAAAGACAGAAAGTAAGTTTGACTGTTGAGAAAATTTTTTTCTAAAACTTGTAATGCTCAAAAAGTCAAATTTTTTATGACAGTGGAAATTTGGCACTGTGAATAAAGATGGTTCCTTTACTGGCACTACTGGTTGTAATGGCCCAAACGATCCTAACTATATAATCACGATCCCCGTTAACGACGTATTTTACGATTCTGCAATTCCTGCAATTGGATACATACCACTGCCTCCTCCTCCTCCAGAATTGAGGAATAACATGTTTAGAATCGACTTATACTAAGTTCAACAGAGAGTTTTAAAAACCTAACAAGTGTAAATTCAAAAAACAACATCAACTTTTAGCTCACCAAAATCCTGATTCGATCCTTAATACTCTACGGGATACTTCACAAACCACTTCTGAATCATTCGGCCGAGTTCAATTATCTTATCTGTCAAGGTCTGTTAATATTTATCGGTTAAATATTTATTAGATGAAAATTATATAATTTCTTCTGGCGAAGATGAGGCAGCTATGAACTTTAATAATATTGCTATTATTACTTAAATACAAAGTGATCATATTATTTATAATAATCGCATATATGTTGGTAAAAATAAAATCATTGATAATTACATGTGAGACTGTGATCCTATACATGGCCACTCATTGTTCAGAGTTTACAAAAATGCTGTACAATTAATTGGATTTGCGTTGCTACAAGTTTCGAAATTGTATTGCCACCATAAGATTAATTTTATTTGCGAAATAATTTGTATATCTTTATTTCCGATCTAATCGCTATACATATTTAAAGTCATCTATTACCATTTATTGGAGTAAATTAAAGATCAGATGAAGCTCCCGGTTTGGAAGTGGGATGTTTCACTGATCGTCGTGGTCATATATGGTTAGTACATGTTCGTATTTGTTAGGTGTTACAGATTTTGTGTCATCCTTTAGGAAATCCGGTCCCAAAAGAGCTTTGTGTTTGTTTGATACAGGTTAATACCGTCTTGAAGAGGATTAGCCTGTGTAAATCATTTCCTTAGTGCCTGAAATGGATGTTGCGATGATTTTATTATATATTATTTATTTATTAAAGGATTACCTAATCACTACATATTTGGAAATGCTGATCGCTTATTAATCGTGTGGATCCGGCAAGGAATTTTGACCATGTGCAAATTTGATATTTATATAAGAAAATTTACCAATAAATTTCTAAATGATAATTTATATAAAATATTTTGAATAAAAAATCCCGAAATTTTTTACACATTTAATTTTTTTTAATTTATTTAATTTAAAATATTTATTAATTTTAAAAGGTAAATTTTTTCAAATAAGATAATTTCTCCAAAAAAAATGTAAAAACTGTTTACATTTCTTATTATATTTATTTCTTCAGTTAAAAAATAATAATAATTTGCAACTTGCCAAAATAATTTTTAGAATGTGAAAATAATAATAAACTAGCCAAATAATATTATTGTTATTTCTGTCATTATTACAATCATCATTATTGTTGTTATCATTAGAAAGAATTATTATTCTTATATCTTAGATGCAATATGCTAATTATATGTTTATCAAGTTAAAACAAGCTTTAATAAAATATTTAATACTTATACTAAAGTAAATTTATACTAGTAAATATATGCTTCTCTTTAATATTATCATAACATAATATTTTCAATACTTATGCAAAAATATATTACATTATTTTATAAAAATAAAATAGATATGGTATTTATTGCAAATTTTATTCATTATTTATAAAATTCTCAAAATAGGGAAATTGAAAATATTAATTAAAATTCCTATTTAACATATTGCTTTATACTAAATATTAAATTAAAAAAAAANTAATAATAATTTGCAACATGCCAAAATAATTTTTAGAATGTGAAAATAATAATAAACTAGCCAAATAATATTATTGTTATTTCTGTCATTATTACAATCATCATTATTGTTGTTATCATTAGAAAGAATTATTATTCTTATATCTTAGATGCAATATGCTAATTATATGTTTATCAAGTTAAAACAAGCTTTAATAAAATATTTAATGCTTATACTAAAGTAAATTTATACTAGTAAATATATGCTTCTCTTTAATATTATCATAACATAATATTTTCAATACTTATGCAAAAATATATTACATTATTTTATAAAAATAAAATAGATATGGTATTTATTGCAAATTTTATTCATTATTTATAAAATTCTCAAAATAGGGAAATTGAAAATATTAATTAAAATTCCTATTTAACATATTGCTTTATACTAAATATTAAATTAAAAAAAAAATAAAAATTATAATTATTATTTACTCAGTTTTTCCCTTGAATTTTTCAATCTAATTTTAATTCTTTATATAAATAGATTTGATATATTTAATTTAATAGAATCAATTAATTTTAATTATCTAATTAATTAACAATTAATTTATAGCTTATTCTTCTCACTTCTAAATTAAATTAAATTGATAATATATTATACAAATTTATTTTTATTTATTATTATAATTATTTTATCATTTTTATTATTTTATTTTATTAAAATTTTCAAGAAAATGATTTAATAATTTTTTATAAAGTTTTAAAGACTAATTTTGCAATTTGTATAATTTATATTGTAAATTAGAATATTTTGACAGTTCTTTCTTTTGAAAATAGCAATTGAATTTTTTTATAACACAATAAATACAATGCAATTTCACTTTTTTTTTACCTCTTAATAATGTTTCTCATTAAACAAATGTATTCTAGATATTATTTTTCTTTCTTTATAAAAATTCATTTTATTAATTTACTTTTCATTTTTCTATTAATTAAGAATAAAAATAGTTTAATATCTTGTGATCTATATTTTCTATATTTGAACTTGCTTTACTCTAACCTTCTCACTTTTTTTACTTTAATCTATTCTTTTTAATTTCTGAAGAATTTTTTTTTCTAAATTAAAAAAAATGATTGTTATATCTTTATTCTGCATGATCAATAATTCGTTGAATTTGAATGGTGTTTTGAATAAATTATGCATTCAAGGTTATAGAAATTGTTTGAATTTTTTGAAAAGTATTGTGTTTTTGATATTTTTATTTTTGAAATAAGTGTCTGGTCTGGATTTGAAGATTTTTACTTTGGTTTTGAAATCTGGAACCTTTAAGGATAGGGTTTGTACTATATATGTTGTCAAACTATTTTGATCTTGAACCAACTTTTAAAATTTCAATTTTCAATTGCATCTGACTCAATTGTCAATTACAAGTAAAAAATAAAATTTGCTTTGACTCAACTTCAATTTTTCTTAATTTTAATTGTGTCTAATCCACTTCAATAGTTTTGACAGTATGTATAGTTTGCACATTTTGAAACAACACCATTAATTATTGTTTTCTTTTTTTTTTTTTGCAAAATAAATTTCAAACATAAATATATCTAAAAAAAATTCCAATTTATCTCTAAAACATATATGTTATTTATATTTGTAAGTTATCATTTACACTAAATTAACTTGTTCAAAAACAATGAATTAAAGCTTCCCCTTGTCCTTGACCTCTAGTTAATTAACATTAATATAAAATTATTTCATTGTTTTTCTTTTTTTTGGAGAAAAAAGAAAATTTTTATCTTTTTGGAGGAAGATTTTTGGGTGTTGCTCTTCTCCAAAAAAGGTTAAAATTTCCTTCTATATCATTCAAATCTATAAAAGTAAATTTTTCCCTTTTTCAGAGAAGAGTGACTAGTGTTCTAAGCCAGTCTAAAAAAATCGGCCCGGCTAAGCCTATATTTTAAAATCAACTTAGCCGGCTTAGTCGGCTAAAGCCAAAATTTCTTAATATAGAAATAAAATTTATGAGCACATCTTGTGAAAATCATGTGAAAGTCATGTGTTTAATTAGAAACATCAATAAATCAAACTTTATTATTTTATAAACTGGAATTTACATTTATAATATCCCTCCCATCTAATATTTCTCCTATCTAATACTAAAGTATTATCAATATTATTATTTTTTTTTCGATATCTAATGCTAAATTATTATTATTAAGCTCACTATCATTATTATCATTATTATTATTATCCCTCCCACCTAATGCTAAAGTATTATTATCTATATCTAATACTAAATTTTTATCAATAAAATTATTACTTTTATTTAATTCTAGATTATTATTATTCTCATTATGTAAGTCATTAAAATTAGAAGACAAATTATTTTGTTGATTTAAACTTTTTCTTTTTCTTATTGTCCTAATAATAAAAATTATTTAATTATTATTTAATTATTTATTTAATTATTTAATATTTAATTATTTAATTATTTAATTATTTAATATTTAATTATTTAATTATTTGATTTTTAATTATTTAATTATTTAATTATTTAATATTTAATTATTAAATTATTTAATTATTTAATTATTTAATATTTAATTATTAAATTATTTAATTATTTAATTATTTACAAGATAATTAAATATATTTACCTCTCGAAAAAAAGTTCCAGTAGGGCCATTATAAGACATCAATTGGTCTAGATTTTTCTTGGGCTGTCTATGTTTCTATACATGTCGTCAAAACTATTAAATTGAGTCAGACGCAATTAAAATTGAGAAAAATTGGAGTTGAGTCAAAGTAAATTTTGATTTTTATTAGTGATTGATGCAATTAGTTGAGTCAGACACAATTAAAAATTGAAATTTTAAGAGTTGAGTCAAGGCCAAATTAGTTTTGACGACATGTATATATGTTTCATCAATAATAAACTCGATAAAAAAAAAAATATTCAATCAAAAAAATATTTGAATGCTTCATCTTTTACATTGTTATTTTTATTTTTATTTAATTAATAAAAAATAAAAATATCTCGCGCACATCTGCTACATTGCTAATTAATAAAAATTCCTCATACTGCTTTGCCATTTTTTTAATAAAAAAAATCAAAAAATTATCCTATATAGTATCGACTTAGCTGATTTTCAAAAAATCAGCCGGCTAAGCCGGTTAAATCAACTAAGTCGACTAATGATCTTTCGGCTTCGAACACTAAGAGCGACAATTCAAATCCGAAAAAGGGAAAAATTTACTTTTATAGATTTGAAAGATATAAAAGGAAATTTTTATCTTTTCCGGTGAAGATAGTGTTCTAAGCCGGTCTAAAAAAATCGGCCCGGCTAAGTCTATATTTTAAAATCGACTTAGCTGGCTTAGTCGGCTAAAGCCAAATTTCTTAATATAGAAATAAAATTTATGAGCACGTCTTGTGAAAATCATGTGAAAGTCATGTGAAAATCATGTGTTCAATTAGCATATCAATAAATCAAACTTTTATTATTAATAAAATTTTTTATAAACCGGGATATACATTTATAATATTTGAATTTTCTTTTAAAAATAGTAAATCATGAACTATATTAGCACTTAATCTATTACATTTATCAGTTAAAACATTTCCTGCATCAGAAAAAAGTCTTTCAAATGGTACTGAAGTTGCTGGCATACCCAAAAAAATACGTGCTTGTTCAGCAAGAAGAGGTAATGTTTTTTGATTTTCATTCCACCAAATTAAAGGATTGTATTTTTCATAAAGGGGATCTCCAATATCATATTTTGGAATTTGAGGAATAGAAAAATAAATTTGTAATTCAGTATCTATATTTGAAAAAGAATTTAAATCTTCCTGATCATCAAAAAATGAAGAAATATTATTAGATGTTGCAACTATTGTTTCAACTGAATTACTATTAAATAATTCTGATTGCATAATTTTTTGGCGTAACTCTTGTATTACAGCATTTCTCATAGTAGATGTTGCAATTGTTAATGATTTAAATCTAGGATCCAAAATTGTTGCCAACCATCCAGTTATTTTAGGATCTTCCCATCTAGCTACCAGTGATTCATGAATATGTTTATGTGTATCAATAACTGATATATGTGTAAGATTACTTTCTATTTAATTAAGATGTTTAAAAATACGATACATAATTGGATACATCATACTTAATGTTGGATAATGACTTTCACTCATATAAATTGATGCTTGAGCAAAAGGATGTAAAAGATTAGACAGTTCTTCTAATCCTTGCCAATCATAGTTTGACAATATTTTTTCTTTTAAAATGTTGCCATCTGCACGAATTCCTCTATCTGGATCTCTAATTAAACTTTTTGATAATTCCTCAATTGCATCTCTAAGTTCAAGAAGTCTTTAAAAATAAAATATGTAGAATTCCAACGAGTTATATCACTAGAAACAGGTTCTAAAATATTTACTCCTTCTTGATTATTTGCTAATTTAACTTGAATATTTCTAAATCGTACTCTATATTTATCTCGATTAACCAAAAAATTATTTAAAGCTTTTGCTATATCAATTAAGTTTTTACTTTTTGATAAACCATCTGAAATTGCAAGGTGAATAGAATGTGCAGCACAACACAAATGTGTTGTTCCTAATTGCCTTATTGCTTTTATCATTGAACTTGCATTATCAGTTGCTACAGCAGTTAATTTATCTGAAATATTCCATTCTGTAAGAATTTTTTGTAAAAAATCCTCAATTTTATCTCCTGTGTGTGGATATGCAAAGCTTTCTATTGTTATTAAAGCTTGATGCATAATAAAATCTTTTGTAAGCCAATGAGCTGTTACACCAATATATGGTGAATGATTATGTGTCCATAAATCTGTTGTTAGACAAACAGATACCATTGTTTGTTCAAACATATCTTTAAGTGTTGATTTAGTATAAAATATTGATTCCATCATTTTATTTTTGATAGTATTGATACATGGAATTTGAANTTTTTTCAGGAAGAGGTTGCACATTTGACATATGATTTTCAAAAATTGAATCAATTGTCAATGATGTTACAGATGCAGCTGTTAATTCTGATTGAGAAGATGATATTGAGGATATTGATTTTGATAATGAAGATATTGAAGTTGTAGATGTTGATGTATTAGGTGGTGTAGTTTTATTTGACCATCTTTGATCTTTATATATTCGATGTACTGAACGTAAATGTGCAGCAATATTTGTAGTAGATGTATTAGGTTTGAAAATTGTTTTGCATTGATTTGATGTACCATCTCCATTATCTATTTTAACTAAACAAGATCTCACTTTTGTAAGTTTGTTTTGCTGTATATATTTCCATACCCAACTTTTACCAGGTTTAATTTTTTTTAAAATATTATTGGAGATAGGAAATATATTTGGATGCTTTCTTACAGTTGAAATTTGAGATGTAGTTATTGAAGATTTTTCAATAGAATTTCTATTATTCCCACTTTCATTTAATTCAAAATTGTTTTCATCTACTGCTAAAGCATTTCTATTTTATGTTGAAATATCTCTATCTGATGGCAGACTCCCGAAATCTAATGTCAAATTCTCTCTATCTAATGCTATAGTACCTTCATTCTCATCTAATGTTAAATGATCATAATGAATGCTTTCATCTTTATTCTCATCTCCATCTGATGGAAAAGCATCATTAAAAAATGCATCATCATTATCCCTACTCCTATCTAATGCTAAAGTATTATCAATATTATTATTTTTTTTTTCGATATCTAATGCTAAATTATTATTATTAAGATTACTATCATTACTATTTCCTATATCTAATGTTAAAGTATTATTATCATTATTATTATTATCCTTCCCACCTAATGCTAAAGTATTATTATCTATATCTAATACTAAATTTTTATCATTAAAATTATTATTTTTATTTAATTCTAGATTATTATTATTCTCATTATGTAAGTTATTAAGATTAGAAGACAAATTATTTCGTAAATTCAAGTTAGTTGAATCATGATTTAAGTTGTTTTTCTGTTTCTTTTTCTTATTGTCCTAATAATAAAAATTATTTAATTATTTAATATTTAATTATATTTAATTATTTAATTATTTAATATTTAATTATTTAATTATTTATTAAATTATTTAATTATTTAATATTTAATTATTTAATATTTAATTATTAAATTATTATTTAATTATTTAATTATTTATAAGATAATTAAATATATTT
This sequence comes from Diversispora epigaea, assembly GCA_003547095.1. NCBI lineage: Eukaryota > Fungi > Glomeromycota > Glomeromycetes > Diversisporales > Diversisporaceae > Diversispora > Diversispora epigaea. The sequence goes on along the minus strand of PQFF01000068.1, from coordinate 327,875 downwards.
ACCTCTCGAAAAAAAGTTCCGGTAGGACCATTATAAGACATAAATTGGTCTAGATTTTTCTTGGGTGGCCTACGTTTCATCAATAATAAACTCGATAAAAAAAAAGAAAATATTCGATCAAAAAAATATTTGTATACTTCATCTTTTAAATTGTTATTTTTATTTAATTGATAAAAAATAAAAATAAAAATATCTCGCACACATCTGCTACATTGCTAATTAATAAAAATTCCTCATGCTACTTTGCCATTTTTTTAATAAAAAAAATCGGCTAAAAAAATTAAAAAATTACCTTATATAGTATCAGCTTAGCTAATTTTCAAAAAATCAGCTGACTAAGCTGGCTAAATGGCTAAGTCAGCTAATGACCTTTCGGCTTTGAACACTAGGTGAAAAGCAGCATCTGAAAATCTTCTTCCAAAAAGATAAAAATTTCCTTCTATATCATTCCAATCTATAAAAGTAAATTTTTCCCTTTTTCAGATTTAAGTGTTGCTCTTTTCTGAAAAAGGAAAAAATTACCTTTTAAAGATTATAATAATATAGAAGAAAATTTTTACTCTTTTTGTAAATAATTGCCACTTCTAAAATTTATTTAAAATTATCGCGAGATTAATTATTAACAGTATTTCAATTTTTATTTATAATATTTATGATATGAAGAATCTTCTATCTATCCTTCATCTTCTATCACTATCCTATTTTACTTTTTTATATTATCCTTTAAAATTGTAATAGGATATCATAATAAATAATACCATCACCAACTTTTGCTATTCGTTTAGTATTTTGAAATCTATTATAAGGTATTCATTCTATTACTTTATAGAAAAATTAGCATTTAATTGAAAATCTTGAATAAATTTTTTATTTATTGTTGCATTTCCACTTGTCCATTATCATTATCAGTTTTAAAATGTGTTGACTTGCACGGTTTGCAACAATAGCTATTATATTCTTGATAATTATCGACATACATAAGACATTTTCTATTCGCTTGTAGTATATCACTGACGTTTTCATTACACAAAATTCCATTGATTTTAACAAGATTTGAGAGTGACGTGTTGACCTTTTGGCCAAATTCGTTCATCTGCAAAAGTCGTCTAAAATTTGATTCCGTTGCTTTCATTTTGTCATCATCTACTGGTGTCAAGGAAATGAAATTTTATCTGTCTAATGTTAAAGTGAATCAGCAATTCTAGATCCCTTATTAGAGTTCTGGTATCATGGGAGTAATTCCAAAGCTCCTTATTAAGAACATGAGTGAATTCCTTTCATTCTTGTTCTAAATTTTTGATTTTTTCACATAACTAAATTCATATATTTAAGGAATTCATTATATTATTCAAATATTTATACTTGTAAAACAAAATATGGGGTAATAAAACTTTCCAATTGAGAATACCCGATTAAGATCATGTTGTGATTCTTTGTTTGCAGTGGAAATTCTTTCAAATTAATCTTTTAATGTCCTGCATCAACTAAAAACATATATATGAAAATGTATTACAAACTGAATGTCTTGAACAAGAACAAAGAGAAAAAATTGCATATGTCATAAATTAAAAAACATACTTGAGTTTCCAATTCATTCTTTTTTGTTGTCATTTCGCCTTCAATTTTTCCTTGTCAGTACTGATCCAGTATTCTAATCTTTGACTTTTTTAATTTCAGAGTCCGACCCTGTATTGGAAACCTTCAAATCCTTCTTATATGTTGCTAACTCAGAATTAAGGTTTCATCTGATCTGCTAATTAAGCTTTTAACTGCTTCATTTATCTGATTCAACAGTTGAATTGCGTGCACCTTATTTTGTGCAGCTAACTAGGCATTTGCAGCCTCGGATTCCTTATTTGCTGAAGTTAACTTGATGTTATAAGGTTCTAATTCTTTAGTTTGTGCAACTGACTTGTAATTTGAAGCCTCTAATCCTTTCTTCTGGTCTTTTAATCGGGTGTTCTTAGCCTCTAATTCTTTGGTTGGAGCATTATCTTAGCATTTGAAGATTCTAGATCTTTAGCTTTTGCAGTTAATTCTTTATTGAAAGCCTCTAATTATTGGTTTCAAACGAAAAGTAGGCATTTGAAGTCTCAATTTCTTTTTTCTGATTGTTTATTCTCATTTGGAACGTTTTCTGATTCTCTATGGAAATATGATGACTGATATTTGAATACGTTTTCTGATTCTCTATGGAAATATGATGACCGATATTTGAATTAGAATTTGCGTTTCGGTGTAAATGGCTAAGATATAAGTGAATTAAAAAAAAATCACTGAATTTTTCATTACACAAAATTCTATACGATGTGAAAGCGTATCAATATTTTGGCCAAATTTGTTCATCTGCATAGGTCGTCGACTGTAACTGTTTGGTAAATTTGATTCCTTTGCTTTCATTTTGTCATCATCTACAGGTGTCAAAAAAATGAAATTTTGTCTGTCGGATGTAACAGGAATCTGGAACCATGCAAGTAATTCCAACTCCCCTTACTAAGGATGTGAATGAATTCCTTTCGTTCTTGTTCTAAATTTTTGATTTTTTCACGTAACTGAATTCATACAATTGAAAAATTCTTTAAAATAGAGAATGCATTGTAATTCTTTGTGTGAAGTGGAAATTTTCCCAAATCGATCTTTCAATGTTTTGTATCAACTAAAAACATATATATGAAAATGTATTACAAATTGAATGTCTTGAACAAGAAAAAAGAGAAAAAATTGCATATGTCATAAATTAAAAAACATACTTGAGTTTCCAATTCATCCTTTTTCATTGTCATTTCGGAACATTTCGCCTCCAATTTTTCCTTGTCAGCACCGATCCAGTATTCAAATCTTTGGCTTTTTTAATTTCAAAGTCCAACCCTGCATTAGAAACCTTCAAATCCTTCCTGTATGCTGCTAACTCAGAATTAAGGTCTTTATTTTCTTCATCTGATCTGCTAATTCGGCATTGGGAGCTTTTAACTGCTCCATTTATCTAGTTGTGCTAACTAGGGATTTGCAGCCTCGGGTTCCTTATTTTGTGGAGTTAGCTTGATGTTATAAGGTTCTAATTCTTTAGTTTGTTGTAATTTGAAGCCTTTAAATCTTTCTTTTGATCATTTAATTTGGTGTTAAAAGCCTCTAATTCTTCAGTTTGAGCATTAACTTAGCATTTGAAGATTCTAGATCTTTTATTTAAATCCTCTAATTCTTGGTTGCTTACGTTAAGTAGGGTTAGAAGTCCCAATTTCTTTCTTCTGTTGTTTTATTCTCATTTGGCTGAATATTTTTTTATTTCTCTATGGAAATATGAAGACTGATATTTTAAAATGTTAAAATGCGATGTTTAAATTTTTTATTTATTTTCAACTTCAATGATTACATTGTAACCATCCTTACAGAAGTTCGATAAAATTTTGAGATAACTAATTCTAATAGTAAAAAAATTAATATATTTTTTGGTATCCGTTTGCTACTATTAGGAAATCCTAATAATACCCAGGTTGCATGACGAGGACATCAATACCAAGGCAACCCAAAAAAATACCACACCAAGTTAATGGCATGGGTGTCCATATATACATCAAATTAATGACATATAACCAAAATACCACACCAAGTTAATGGCATGGGTGTTCAAATACACCAAGTTAATGGCATATAAGAACAAAAAAACCACACCAAGTTAATGGCATGGGTGTTCAAATACATCAAGTTAATGACATATAAGAACAAAAAAACCACACCAAGTTAATGGCATGGGTGTTCAAATACACCAAGTTAATGACATATAAGAACAAAAAAACCACACCAAGTTAATGGCATGAGTGTTCAAATACATCAAATTAATGACATATAAGAACAAAAAAACCACACCAAGTTAATGGCATGGATGTTCAAATACATCAAATTAATGACATATAGGAACAAAAAAACCACACCAAGTTAATGGCATGGGTGTTTAAATACATCAAATTAATGACATATAAAAACTAAAAACCACACCAAGTTAATGGCATGGATGTTTAAATACACTAACTTAATAGTATATAAAAACTAAAATACCACACCAAGTTAATGGCATGGTTCTAAAATATAATAATTAATGTCTCAATATTTGATTGATAGCTGTGCAAGCATTTACCAAGTGCTCAGCAGGGGCGAGGGTATTTTTTTGTTTTGATGATTCAAATGGAACTGTTTCTTTTTGTTTGTATTCTATTTTAATACCCTTTCTCTGCATAACATTCTGTAACCCACAGTCTTCTGCTGAATTGTATGCAGGTGCATTGGCTTTATTATGAGCAAATTTGAATAAGCCAAGCACAAAACGGACCCCTGTATTTTTCCTGGTTTTAGGATCCCTTGAAAAATTAGCATTTCCAAGAAAGATCTCTGGAATTTCCTTTGTATATTGCGGGCTTATATCTTCGGCAAGTTCTTTTCGAGATTGACTCCTAAATTTAAAAATTTTTTAAATAAGAATAATTATATATTTTTTAATAATATTAATTATATTTTTACCTTTCACTCAAAGGTGAGCTAATATATGGAGTGTATCTACGTGCCGTTCGTCGTTCTATTAAAAAATAATTATATTTTAAATATTAATAATTATATTTTAATATCAAAAATTCTAATTAAAATAAATATATTTAACATATTTACCATTGATGATTGTTATTTTTTGAGATTTTGTTGCCAAAACCTTGTTGGGAAAATCAGTAGTTGGCGGAGTTGGTCTCATCTTTTTTGGGTTGTGCAAGGATACCATTGGGGCCACGCGTTTCAAATTATTTTGTGGACTTAAAGAAGTACTAGCAGAAGACAAAACAATACTAAATAGTAGTTATGTAAAATTATTAGTGTTAATATTCTATTATAATATTTCAATATTATATTAAATATCTATCATATGATATTTTTTCTAACTAGCCAACTTCAAATTATTAAAGAATTTATTAAATAAACATGTCTAATAGTTTATGCTACTTTAATGTTTAATATTTCCTTTTGCTGCATTAATATTTCTTTATGAATGTTTTTTAAAAAATACATACCTTTCTTTAGGTACCACAACACCTAAAGGAAAATCAGGAGAAGGAACACAGACTGAAAATCTATATTTCGTCATTATAAATAAATTTGAATATCGGGAGTAAAGGTTTTTTATAAAGAAATAAAAGAGCTAAAAAAACTAAAAAAAACTAAACTAAAGGAACTAAAAGAGGTAAAAGGACTAAACTAAAAGAAACAAAAGAACTGAAAGAACAAATAACTTTTTAAAAAAATGTTAAAGTGACTAAGCTAACGAAAATAAAGGAAGATAAAAACAGGAGGCTAGATATTATAAAGTTTCTAAATGTAAAAAAAGAAGTTTTAAAGTTTTTTTGTGTTGTGAAAAGGAAAGAAAAGTGAAAAATTTGAAGTGATAGGACGTAACAGGACATATTAAATATGTAAACAACATACATGAACGTGACTGATCGGTTGATCGGCTGATCGGCTGATCATTGATTGGCAAAAAACTAAACGACGACTTAGTACCATAATTGTAAAAATAATAGTAAGATCCAAACTTTATATATATTCGGATCTACTAATGACAAAACTTATGCCTACTGCAACTTTGTTGAAGACATGGTGAAGTTAAATATTATAATTTATTTAGAGAATGATAAGTGAGTGATTGCTTTTTTGATGGCCACCTTTTTTAGTTTTTGATTACAAAAGTTCCCATCGCCATTTTAATTATTGACTTGATTTGGAAAATTAGAAGGTAAATAATAAAAAATACGTCGATTTCTCCTTATTCCTTTGTCTCGCTTTCTTTTCTTGTTTTTCTTCTTTTTTTTTCCTTTGTCATTGCTGTCTTCTTTATCTTCGCTGCCACTATTTCACTATTCACCTTAACCAGGAATCAAAAAAAGTTAGAATTTTTGACTTCCCTTATTTTTTCTTGATTCTCCTTCTTTTATGGTGTTGTGTTATAGAACGTGAATAGTATTCATTTGGTCATTAAAAATCGTAATTCACGATGCCACGTGAAGATGCAGAGCAGATTACATTAAAAAAAATGGGCAATGCATTTCGACTGGATTTAGATTCATTACTTATCTGGAAATGTCAGCCCATCATTAATGACAAATATCACTTGATTTATCGAACATTTGAGGATATACGCACTGAAAAAGGTGAACAAAGCAGCATATTTGAACTGTTAATTTTCACCAAATTGTAAATCTGTGAGAAAATTTGTCATGAAAATCACTGGGTAGCTTTCTGGATCTTTATCGTACTGAGCAATCTCTTCAGTAATGCGTAGAGAATGTTGACGAAGAGTCTCAGGATTCTTGATCTTGTGAAGAATTATATCCAGAAACTTTTTATTATTGGGAGTTTTAAGCTATTCCAGACAAGTCGTTTTTCTTCTGTATAACTCACATCCTGATTCAGTTCTGAGTCTAGAACATTCGGAATCATGATGAGCTTTCATCAAATCCTTTGGGCTCTCATTCACAATAATATTCATGAGTTTTATGCATTTGAAACAGATCTTCATAAGGTTTAGGGTAATAATAGTAGTTATGATAATACCAGACATATTTAGTGATTGTTAGAGTTTTTAGATAGCCACATCATATTCAGAATTATTAGATCTAGAAGACCTATCGATTTTGATTTAGTGTTCAAAAAGATGAACCTGAAACCATTAATAGATGATAATGGTAACCGATTAATTGGTATTTGTTGGATGCCCCCGGAACAGTAATTAAGTTTCATGGTATTATTATATCTGGTAATGCTGATCCTGCAATGATCGTGGCTCTATTTTCAAAACTCATCATATGCGATGCTTATTTATCTTTAAAAATCATCAATCAAATTTGGCTTCACTATTTCAAAGAATTTCAGAAATATTCAACATTCGGAAAATATTCAGATAAAATGTTTACATCTCGACATTTCACAGCAGGTATACAATCTATACAACGTCGTGCTATAGATTACAACAGATCCACGTTGCACAATAAATTAATTAGTGTCAGAATAATAAGATATTTATTGGTATTTAAAGTTTAATTAGTTTAGATCGTTGAAATAAAATTTTATCCATTAGAACTTTGTTTTTATTCTTAAAGTTTTATGTATCCTAAGAAGCTGAAATGTCGGATCAAATTAATTATTTCTTTATATGTATTTAATATATATGTCTTATTATTTTAGTTATTATTTTTTTTTGAAGCTTGAAATTGGGTGTTACATCCTCGATGACTTGAAAAGGTAAATCTTATGTTCTTATTTATTAATGATTTGTAATTTTGGGTTCATTAAATATTATTTTCCTTCTTTAGATTCACGGATTGATCTAAATTATTCTTTTTGAATATTATTTCTTTTAAATATTTCTTCTTGGGATTAATTACCTTTGGGATTGGATCTGTGATGGGTATGATCTAAATTATTTTTCAAAAAAATTAATTGTGATCTAAAATATTTGAGTATGTTACCTTATTACAGATCTGTATAAGGTAAGATTTTTTTAATTATACATTTTTTTTTATTTCTGCCTTGGGATCTGTTATATAATTCCAGATACCAACTATCATATTTTTATTGCATTCCGGGCATACTTTAGTCATTTTCTGTTCGCTTGAAGTAAGTTAGGTAATTTATTACTTTTTTTAAAAAAAAAAATCAATACGTCTTGACGTAAATCGCTTAGATATGAAAATATCAATGACTTTTATATTTATCTATTGAGTATAAAAAATATTAGTAAAGATGTGACAGGTTAGTGCTTTCTTGTATTATTTGATGTTGCAAGGACATGTTTCTGTGATTAGTGTTTTTACTAAAAAGGTTTAGTTTGTTTCNGATTCACGGATTGATCTAAATTATTCTTTTTGAATATTATTTCTTTTAAATATTTCTTCTTGGGATTAATTACCTTTGGGATTGGATCTGTGATGGGTATGATCTAAATTATTTTTCAAAAAAATTAATTGTGATCTAAAATATTTGAGTATGTTACCTTATTACAGATCTGTATAAGGTAAGATTTTTTTAATTATACTTTTTTTTTTATTTCTGCCTTGGGATCTGTTATATAATTCCAGATACCAACTATCATATTTTTATTGCATTCCGGGCATACTTTAGTCATTTTCTGTTCGCTTGAAGTAAGTTAGGTAATTTATTACTTTTTTTAAAAAAAAAAATCAATACGTCTTGACGTAAATCGCTTAGATATGAAAATATCAATGACTTTTATATTTATCTATTGAGTATAAAAAATATTAGTAAAGATGTGACAGGTTAGTGCTTTCTTGTATTATTTGATGTTGCAAGGACATGTTTCTGTGATTAGTGTTTTTACTAAAAAGGTTTAGTTTGTTTCCTTTACCTTATACTGTTGATCTTTTGTACCAAATTTGATAAGATGAGATTGAGATCTATTTGTATTACCTACAGTCAAGATAAGTTATATTTATGGTAACTTTAATATTTACGCATTATTTATTCATATTGATCATGAGTTCATTGTGTATATATTTATTCTATAATTTGTTAATTTATTATAAATAAAAAGTATGCGGATTATCTATTTATTTATTTATGTATATTATAAAATATCACTCATGCATAATTATTCTATAGCTTTTACCGTTCCTTAAGGAATATTTAATTAAAATACAAAACTAAACCTTATTTTTTTAATATATTTTATTTACCTTTCCAACTTAAATATTACAAATTGATCTTTTAAAATTAATTAAATTTTCTAATTTGCATCTTTGGATCTTATATTATCCAGATTGAAAGAAATAATAGATAACAAAAATAAAATAAGATATTTAACAATTATCAGATGCATCGGATAAGTTAAACTTGCCCACTCGTTATTTATTAAAGTAAAATAAAATAATAAATTCAATAAAGTTCCGTATTTATAATCGCAGATACAATAAATCGGAACAATTCTTTATAAAAATTTCATAAAATTTATTAAATTCGGTAGTTCAATTGATATAATCAATATAATTTCTCTTCAAGTTCCATTATGTGTTACAAAAAGTGAGGAAGAAAGATGGTGACATTGTATAATTATCTTAATCATATTATCATCATTACTTGTCTGGTTCAAATTGATTCATTTTTGTTCGTATATTAAATTTTGAAAATTTTGAAAAAAAAGGTTCAACACTGTGGACAATAATCGATAAAATTATTATCAGTTTCTTAGTCAAGATCCACTTAATGTTTAGACAAAAAAATGAAATCAAAAGCAATCCCACCACTAATAATAACATTACTACAAGTAAATTATAATGCTACAAGTAATATCAACACTACATTCATCGTAATCGCATAATTAAAAAATAATCATTATCGTCATCGCCATCAATAATCATTTCAAATATTCTTATATCTTTGATACAATACACTTAAATAAATTGTAACTTTAAATGCAATTAAGCACAAATTATGTAAATATACTTAAAAAAATTCAATTTTAATATATTTTTTATATTTAAATTAAATATCATAAGCACAAAGCGCCCCTAACCTAAACCACTTGTTATGATAAGAATAAAACCAGAATTCGGATAAATTACAACTTTATTGATATATATTTTTTTGCATTATTATATCCAATAGTTAATATCATACATGTATTTAAAATTCAGACGTGACATCCATGTCACTGGTGTAGTAGTAAGACCTTACCATCTCTTTTTAAGATTTCAACAATTACATAATTTATATTATCTTGACTTAAGTTTGAAATAGCTGATACGGAAAATGATTTTATGCTTTTTATTTTTACTTTGCTGATACTGTCAAATAAATCATATATCTTTCCAGCTCTTTCGTTTCTTTTTTTAGTGCGTCACCCGTAATATCGTCGGGTAGTTGTTTTCGGATTTCATCATTAACCAAAGCCAAACAGGCCCGTTCTCCATGATTCAGATTCCTGTAATGTTCAAGATCGAAATATCTACTAATAACATTTCGTGTTGAATCTTCATTTTTCACTTCAGCTAGGTCGATATTATTAGAGAGTTGTAAAAAGGTAGTGGTGCCTGTATTTGTTGTTTTCAAATTTTCACCGACTCTGGTGGGTACATCAGTAGTTAAGTCCTTGATAAGCTTTTTTAGTATAGAAGATTCGTCTTTCTTGGTTTTAGCTTTCTTACTGGACACTTTATCTCGCATTGTATTTGTTTCTTCAACGGTAACTTCGAGAGGTCTTTTATTGCCATATCTGTGACTTTACCCTTCGAATCATTATCTTTATTTTCCCCATTATCCACATCCGGCGTCTCCTCATCATAATTTCTTGAGATTGAATATTAAGTTGCTTTCCCATCTTCCCAACTATTGATGAAGTGCTGGATTCTGAATTGCGTCTAAGATCCATTTCAGTTGTGGTGGCTTCGGTAATAGTCTCGACGCTTCTTCCACAGTCGGAGGGACACCCATTTGGTTTTGTAAGCAGAAGTTTCTTCTTAATACAGATTCTATGGAAGACATGCCCACAGACTAGCGTTGTGAATGCTTTATTGGGGCTTGAAAAATCTTTTTATTGCATTCTACACAGTTAGGCAACTCAGCGAATTTCTTATTTTTGGCTACATCGTCATTGAAGTTTTAGGATAGTATATGGTTTTTAAGATTAGTTGAGACTTTTTCCGTTCTCAGCATAATGGCCACATAAACCGATAAGTTCCTGAATTACGGTCCTTTACATATATTCGTACGCTCTCATATATTTGCTCATACATCACTCGAAAAAATTATCCCAACTCGAAATAGCATTACGTCTGAAAGTTTTATTATAGCGGAATCAATATGGGAAGGATTGACGAAAAACGATATAAAAATACCGAGTTTGGATTTGGATTGGATCAATCTAGATTCAATCCAGATTGATATCTGATTGGCCGAATCTAAATTTCAATCTACGATCATTATTTTTATTTTGCTAATTTGTCGTCATGACAATGAATCAACAAAATATTTTGCTTGCAATAGAACTTTTAAACGAAACCTCCTCTTCAAGTGACTCAAGTAGCTCAAGTGATAAGGAAATTGAAATTTTGGCTGGAGTTGTTCAAACATTTCAACAAAATCTTACTAAAAACAAATTTAAAAAAAAAAACGTCAAAAAAAAGTAAAAAGTAGTATTTGATTCACCAATATATGTATGCAATGGCAAAATGAAGAATTTAAAAGACATTTCTGACTTAGTAGAGATATCTTTAATTGGATTTTAAGAGAAATTTCAACTGAAATATCAGAACATTGTGGATTATCATTACACTTGAAATTAGCTACAACTTTGTGGTGGCTTGCAACTAGTGAATCATTTCATACAATTGCTCAATGATTTGGTATTGGTGTTTCAACTTTTCATTATCACCTTAGGAATACTATACAATTAATAAATAAAAAATTTTTAAAAGAAAAAATCAGGTAGTTTATTTAAATTTTTCTTTTTAAATACTGTAAAAAATAAAATACTTATAATGTTTCATTCAGATTTCCAATTAACAGTGATGAATGGCAAAATGTCACCAATGGTTTTTATTTATTAACACTGGTCAAAACCTACACCTATCGGGTACCAGATAGATGTAATATCCGTGCCTAATATCATACACATATCGGGTACCCGATAGGTGTAAAAAATATTTTTTTACATATATCGGGTACCCGATAAGTGTGAAAAATGTTTTCTCATACCTATCAGGTACCCGATATGTATACGATATTAGGCATGGATACTACACTTATCTGGTATCCGATAGGTGTAAGTTTAATAAATTTTTGACCAGTATAAAAGGGTTTCCATGAGTTATTGGAGCAATTGATGGAAGCCATATTCCCATCAAAGAACCATCCAAAGATAGTATAGATTATTTTAACAGAAAGAAATTTTATAGTATAGTATTGCAAGTGGTTTGTGATTCACAATACAAATTTATGGATATTTACTGTGTAGTGTTCCGATCCTATTTCAAAATGCAATCCGGATTAGATCCGGATTTTCTCAATCAAATCCGAATTATAAATCCTTATCCTTAAATATTTCGGATCCATCCTTATTTTAAGGATCCATCCTTATTTATAGGATCCATCCTTATTTTTAGGATCCATCCTTATTTTTAGGATCCATCCTTATTTTAGAATTTATCTTTATTTTTAGGATTCATCCTTATTTTAGGATCTATTCTTATTTTTAGGATCTATCTTTAATTTAGATTTATTTTTATTTTTAAATTAAAATACTTTGAAATTATATAAAATTAAAATGAATAAAAAAAATTATTTTTCAAAACTTTATTTAATAAAATGGAAATTTATAATTTATTTTATAATTTTTTATTATTAATTATCTTTTTGTATTTCTTCAATTTCATCCCATTCTTTTGCAAAAACTTCCATTGAATTAAGATTTCTTTTTAAAAAAAGCATTTTACCAGCTAAATCTGTATCTAATCGAATTCTTTTTGTTGTAATTATATTATTAGCATGTGAAAATAATCTTTCACATGAAACAGAAGTTGCTGGTATTCCAAGATATTTACGAGCAATTTTAGATAATTTGGGAAAAAGTTGTATATTTACTTGCCACCACTCTAATGGATTTACATTTTCTAATACAACTGGTTTTGCTAAATAACTATCTACTTCATCAATATTAATATTTATATTTGATTGATTTAAATTTTTATTTTTCATTAGACGATATTGACGATATTCCTTATGTGAACGTAATGAAAATTCTGCATCATTTGTTAAAAGTGTAGTTGAACTAGATGATTCTACAGGTAATGAATTATTTGGATCAAGTTCATTATGAAGTTTTTGAATTATTCTTTTTTTTCATCTTCAGATTCTACAAAATCCAATGTTTTATAACGTGGATCTAATAGAGAAGCCATTAATTCTATATCATTAGAAAAATCCCAATAATAAATTAATGCAGAATAGATATTATTTTTAACTTTTTCCAAAATCCCTGTTGTATTTAATGGATTTTTAATAGAAACATTTCTTTTTGATATATTGCTTATAATTTCTTCATCTTCAATTTCAATTAATAATTCTTCAGTCTCAAATACAGTATTTTCATCAAGATAATTAATATTAATATTATTTAATGAAGAGTTACCAGCTAAATCAAAAATTAACTTTTTAATAGTTGATATTGTAGAACTTAATGTTACATAAGTTCCTCCTGAAAAATCTCGAGTTGCTTTTTCAAATGGCATTAAAAGATCAATTAATTGATCTAATAATTCCCATTCTTCTTCAGATAACATAATTTTTCTTAATTTATTTCCATCACTTTTGTCTTCTTTATTGGTACTTGTAACTAAATCAACTTGAAGTCGTATAATTGCATCTTTAAGAAAAAAAAGACGATCCCAAGCATAATAAGAAGAATTCCAACGTGTTGAAACATCTTGAATACATCGTAATATATCTTGATAATTTAATTTAGATTGTGCTTCTTCTAATTTTTCTATTTGTTTTTGTGTTGAAAAAAAATTAATTACTCGTTTTACACGTGCTATAAGAATTTCTACAGGTGCCAATCCTTTACCAATTGCCAATTGAAGTGTATGCGCCGCACATGGAATTCGTTGAATATTTTCACATTTATTTTTTTGAATTAATATAGGAAATGTTGATTTTATATTTGCACCATTATCTGTAACAATTGCCATTACACGTCCTTCAAGATTCCAACTTGTAATACATTGATAAAGTAATTCAGCAATAGTTTTAGCTGTGTGAGGAGAAGGAGCATATTTTATTTCTAACATTACATCTTTAATATTAAAATCTGGTGTAATCCATGTTGCAGTAACACCTAAATATCCATGTTTAGCTCTACTAGACCAAAGATCTGTAGTTAATGATACTGTTGTAGCTGTTTCATTTAATAAATTCATTAAATTTTCACGGTTGTGTTTATAGCTTTTTGATATCATTGTTTTGATCTTTTGTTCTCCAGGTATATTAAATGAAGGATTAAAATGTGAAATCATTTCTTTATATGCTAGATTTGTAACTGTTGAAATAGGTTGATTGGTAATTAACATCCATTTAAGAAGAACTTCTTCAAGTTGTTTTTGAATATGTTTAGGATAAGGACGATGAGATTTAACAAAATCAGTAATTTTAGTATTTCGTAACTAAAAAATTAATTATTAAATCAATTAATTATTAAATCAATAAAAAAATTATAATATAATATATAAAAAATTTCAAAAATCTAACTTTATACCTTTTTAGAAGTTCTATTTTCATCATCATTAATAATAGAATGAGCATCTCGCAAATGTGCAATTAAATTTCCAGTTGAACCCCCAGCATTTCGATATGTTTGATTACATCTATTACCACTTTCATCTAAAAACTTACAAATTTGAATCTCTTCACCTTTCGAATTAAGTCCTTTTTCAAAATGCTGTCTTGTAAATGATGGTTTCTTTCTTTTATATTTTTTGGTTGTAATTATAGAATGTTCTGTACCTGTACAAATCAAAAAATATTATTTTTTATTCAAAAATTAAATATCAATTCATGAAAATAATATTATTAAACATTACTATCAATTGTATTAATTGTATTATCTTGATCTTCAGTAGTTGGATTATCTTGGTTTTCTTCAGAATCTATTCGAAAACAATCTTCAAATTGATCAAAGTCATCTGCCGTCATTAAGTGAAATGTATAGATTTATAAATGGATAGATGGAGAAAACGTAAAAAAAAAATAGTTAATAGATAATCAATTATTTATTAAAAATCACATGAAATCTTTTTTATTATAGCAGCGGACGTTAATTTATCACACCTAGATTTATTAGTAAATTATCACATCCACGTTATCGTTTTTATAGTATAGGACTGTGACGAATAAACGACGAACTTATTACAGAAAAGAATTTTCCTTTAATTATATTCCTCTTATTTCGTCTACCCTTTAATTACTCTAATCACAAAACAAATTGTTTTTATTATTATTTCTTTTAAAACACTTGTTAATAATTATATTTATTATTAATTAATTATACACTCCCTCAATTATTAATAATTATATTTATTAATTAATTAATTACAATTCGACGTTTATTCATCACGGGGTGTTAAATGAAATTTACTATGGTAGGGGTGATGATTAATTAAGTGATTGGGACGTGTCAATTAAATGCCGAAATTGCATTATTCCTAAAATTCTTTTTTATAAACCAGAGAAGATAGGAAGGGGAAAAGGCAAGTGTATTATTAAGTTAAGGGACAAGATAAGTATAGGTTTTTATTATTATTTAAAAAAAATAAAATAAAATAAAAAAAATAAAATAAAATAAAATAAATAAAATAAAATAAAATAAATAAAAAAAATTCACATCTCGAATTCGCGAATGTCGAGATGCCGATTTTGGTATTCCCACGACCCAGAGAAAGCAAGAAGAAGTGTATTATTAAGACAAGGAATAAGGTAAGCATAGGTTTTTCTATTATTTAAAAAAAATAAAATAAAAAAAAAATAAAAATAAAATAAAAAAAACCCATCTCGAATTCGCGAATGTCGAAATGTCGATTATATTATAATAAATGTCATAAAAGATCTGCAAGATTTTGGTTCAAAATATGCAACTATTTTTTATATTAACTCTATGCAAAATTTTTATGAGATATCTAAAATATAGTAAAAAATATGCAAATAAAATTATGACTTATAATTAAAGTAATAAATATTTTGCAGTGGCTCATAGTTATAGTATCAAATCGCTGCATCAAGTTTTATAGTTATAAGATGCATCAAAGAACAAATTAATTACACCGTGAAGCGATTGTGTAACTTTATTTTTAAAGATTTACACATAAAATTCTGTTTTAGACTTCTTTCACAATTTGTGGAACAGGGAACGATTTTTCATAAAGGTATTCCTATGACAGATCGAAAGTTCCGGTTCTTAGCTACAAGGTGATATGTGTTTCATCTCTGTAGCATCGATATTCGCC
>PQFF01000068.1:296041-311577 GCA_003547095.1 Diversispora epigaea | reverse complement strand
GGCGAATATCGATGCTACAGAGATGAAACACATATCACCTTGCAGCTAAGAACCGGGGCTTTCGATCTGTCTTAGAAATACCTTTGTGAAAAATCGCTTCCTGTTCCACAATCTGCGAGAGAAGTCTGAAAACGGAATTTTATATGTAAATCTTTAGAAATAAAGTTACACAATCATCAAAGAACAAATTGATCGTGCATCTCATAACTTTAAAGCTTGATGCAGCGACTTGGTACTATGACAATGAGCCCTTTTTTATTATTTTACCGTTTTAAAAATATTCCATACAAAAATAATATCCGCTATGCATTCTAATCATATAACTATAATAAAAATGATTATTATTATGCAAACTATTATTATTACTTTTCAAAAATGTATAATTCTATGCAAATAAATTCTTATGACATTTTTATTTTTTTTATATGATGGATATGCAAACTATTGTAATATAATATTTCGGGGTCCTATATATATAATCCGGATTATAATCCGAATTATAATCCGGATGATCCGTATCCTTAATCCGTTTTTATTTCGGATAAAATCCTTTTTTAAATAACAAATCCGGATTATAGGATCCATCCGGATTATAGGATCTATCCGGATTTATAGGATTAAGGATCGGAACACTATTACTGTGAATAGTCAGGTGCAACACATGATTCCCATGTTTTGCATAATTCTTCATTCTACTCTTTATTTAATAATAATTCATTATCAAGACCTTCTAGAACTTATATTTTAGGTGATAGTGGATATCCTAGTTATAATTGGCTTTTATTACAATTATATACATTCCGCAATGAGAATTAAAATCAAAAAAGCTTTTGGATTACTCAAGTACATTGGAGAGTTTTAAGAAATCCAATAGAAACAAATCTTGAAATAGTACCTCATGTTGTAAGATGCTGTTAATATATGTGAAGATAATTGATGCAATTGATATTATTTCTAATCAAGAATTAATTAACAATGGAATAGTATCAGAAATAAATACTATTCATAATAATGAAAGAGATTTAGTAGCTAATTATATTTTTTCAAAAAGAAAAAAACATTTAATCTATCAAAATGATTTATCAGAAACACAAGGTAAAAATTTATTTATTATTTTATGGTTCATTTTTTACATTTAATTAATTAATTAATTAATTAATTTAATATTTAAAGAAAATGGTTCGAAAGTTGAATTAACAAGTAAATTTAAACAAACTTTTTTTATTACATATTATTAAATTTTATTTATTAAAAAAATTTTTTTAAAAGATAATGAATCAGAAATTGAATAACATGATAAATCTATTGAATTTAAAATTTATTAAAACTAATTTCTAACAACAATATTTCTATTTTATAGATTGTGATAATGAATAAATGTATTTTGAGATGTATTATTAAAATCAGAAGTAATATTTTTAGATGGATGGTTTTGAAAAGTATAATTAGGTTCGGGTGGCAAATTATTTGTTGTATAACTAGAACAGCCTAAAAAAGTATATTAATAATTATTAATAAATTTATTTACTATTTGTATTTATATTGTTAATTATAAGTAATATTAGTTTGTGTCTTTCTTCATCTCTTCTAGCTTTTTCTTCAGCCCTTTGTCATCATAATTCTTGTTTTTCATCCTTAGCTATTTTTCGCAAATAAAGATTTTCAAGAATTTTTATTTATTTTTGTATTTCATTTACAATCTTAGAAATTTTTTTAGATCTTGGTTCAGGTTCATCCTCACTATTTTCATCATTGAATTCAATTGGAGTTGATGTTCCAGTTGGAGTTGTTGATAAATAACATTTTTTAGGTTTATTAATAGTAATTTCAATATTCTCAGTACTTGAAGAAATAAGAGTTACTGGTTTGAAAGTAGCTCGATTTTCATCAAAAATATCATCAAGCTCAGTCCTAAAAGGTAAAACTACATGAGCTCCACCACTTTGTCTTTTATCGTACCTTCAGATATTACACGTAATTACATTGTTTAAGAGTGTTAGTAAGCAGGTTTAGATCGACTGATTGCCTGATCTTACTGTGTTTCGTAATATTGTGCACCAGAGAAAGTGTGTTAGTGATACATTGAATTATCGTGTGATCATCTTGAGTTTATTGAGACTAATTGACTTAACTTTCCATATTGTTCTGCGCAGACCACGACAATATTATATAGATTACTTTCTTTATTGGGATTATACTTGCACGCAAAATTATTTTGGGGCCCCGAAATTGCAATTTCGGGGAAAAAAGTTGAAATAGTTTTTCATAGAAGACGAAATTATTTTATTTAAAACCCAAAATTTTTTGACCATCCAGATTTATTCTTTGATTGAAGATACACATAACTGGGTACTTTTTTTACTTCCATATATAGAATGGATTCTGCATAAATCTCAAAAAGTCGAAATACCTCAAAAATCCAAAATCAATTTTGGGAACATGTATAATTGGGATGTCTAAAGCTGTGACCAATCACATGATTGAGTTAGGCTTATATTGTGGCAGTCTGCCCAGAACAAAGAGTAAAGTTACATCAATCAGTCCCACTAAATCAAACTCTCGTCATACCCCTTTTCATACTAACTCAACGTACTCTTGTACANATTGCCTGATCTTACTGTGTTTCGTAATATTGTGCACCAGAGAAAGTGTGTTAGTGATACATTGAATTATCGTGTGATCATCTTGAGTTTATTGAGACTAATTGACTTAACTTTCCATATTGTTCTGCGCAGACCACGACAATATTATATAGATTACTTTCTTTATTGGGATTATACTTGCACGCAAAATTATTTTGGGGCCCCGAAATTGCAATTTCGGGGAAAAAAGTTGAAATAGTTTTTCATAGAAGACGAAATTATTTTATTTAAAACCCAAAATTTTTTGACCATCCAGATTTATTCTTTGATTGAAGATACACATAACTGGGTACTTTTTTTACTTCCATATATAGAATGGATTCTGCATAAATCTCAAAAAGTCGAAATACCTCAAAAATCCAAAATCAATTTTGGGAACATGTATAATTGGGATGTCTAAAGCTGTGACCAATCACATGATTGAGTTAGGCTTATATTGTGGCAGTCTGCCCAGAACAAAGAGTAAAGTTACATCAATCAGTCCCACTAAATCAAACTCTCGTCATACCCCTTTTCATACTAACTCAACGTACTCTTGTACACAATATTTCGTAATGCCCACTATCCGCCAGTAGAATCAAGCAGTCACTTGCCTACTCGCAACAAATAGATATATAAAATAAACTCTTAACACTGTACACACAGGCAGTATTGTCATGGATATACATGTTCCCAAAATTGATTTTGAATTTTTGAGGTATTTCGACTTTTTGAGATTTATGTAAAATCCATTCTATATATGGAAGTAAAAAAAGTATCCAATTATGTGTATCTTCAATCAAAGAATAAATCTGGGTGGTCAAAAAATTTCGGGTTTTAAGTAAAAAAATTTCGTCTTCTATGAAAAACTATTTCGACTTTTTTCCCCAAAATTGCAATTTCAGGACCCCAAAATAATTTTGCGTGCAAGTATACATGGGACATCTTGGGACATTTTGGGACAAAAATAATTTTTTAAATTATTAATAATTCTATTATAAAACTTAGTTTAAGTCATTAATTAAAGTTATTTAGAATTGATTTTTACATATATTTATAAAGTTTTAATATATCTTTATAAGCCCAATAAGGGTAGAGACAGTGGGACATGGGACATTGGGACAATAAAAAAACCTAGAGACATACAAAATGTACAATACTGATATCGGGTATCTGATAGGTGTGAGAAAATATTTTTCATACTTATCGGGTACCCGATATATGTAAAAAAACATTTTTCACACCTATCGGGTACCCGATATATGTACAATATTAGGCACGGATCTGCACCTATCTGGTACCCGATAGGTGTAGATTTTATAAATTTTTGACCAGTGGAAATTACAAAATTAGTAATAGAGGTATTATGAGCTGTTAACCATTTCTCACCAATATTACTATTATCATGAAATAAAATATTTAAAATATATCAAATTATTACGGTGTATGTCGAAACTATTAAACTTATTGCAAAGATATAACAACAAAAATATATCTCTGCTTTGGTGTGTCTTATTTCTGCTACTAAATTAAAACAATATGTTTCTATCTTTATTATTTAATTTTATTACAATATGCGTACCAAAAGATTATTTATTATTTTATTACAAATTAGGTAAAAGATTTTTGTATTTATTTGAAATGTACCAAAAGAAAATTAAAAATTATAAGAATTGCAAAAAAAAATGAGCCGATCCTTTTCACATCCTAAATTACCAGTTATTTTATACACTTTCGAACTTGTTTTCCTTCATCCTTTGTTGTCGTGTCTAAACACGTTCTTTTCTATTTTTAAAGATGACACACAAGGATGAAGGATAACGTACGAGGATGAGGAATCTGTCATCTAGATAGTAACACACTCATCCCGGTTACACTGTCATCTCCCATGACATCCGCAACATTTCGAAATCCCGTGCATATCCCATGTGGAATTTGTGCACCCTCAATATAAATAGACTGATCTTCTTATTGGCTCTAAATCATGTAATTTGACACTGTTTCCAAACTATTTATTATCTATTATAATTACATTTTATTTTATTTTATTTTATTTCTGATATGAGAAATGATTATATTAATTCTTCAAAATTTTCTCATTTTTAGGTTTTATAAGATTTAAAAAATTGAGAAGTTGATTGATATATTTCCATATTACATTTATTTTACTCTTTATATTAATATTCATCATTTGCAAAAAATAATTGAATTCGAAAAAAGGCACATTGTTTCTTTCAAAGTTCATTCCGACTAGTTAAGACCAGACCAAAGGTAAATTACGTATTTTCTTTCTTTTCTAAAAAATTTATGATTTTTTATTATTATTATTTTTTGGACATTCAAATAAACATTTTCAAATATATTTGAACATTTTTCAAAATATTTGAACATTCAAACATTATTCAAAATATAAGAACATTTAAAAATTATTCAAATCTAATAAAAATTTTAGGGTAAAAAAAAATTGACAAGTTTTATTAGTTTTTTATTATTTATTTTTTTTTGTTGTAGATGATTCTTCATATCCATTATTAAATAATAATAATAATTAATAATTTAGCTATGATTATTACTTTTTTATTTTGTAGATTCAATTTTTTTTTACAAATATGGTGTTTTTATTTTGTACGATGCGATGGGAATTTTATTGGTTTTTTTTCATTTATTAAAAGAACAAATGAATTGTTGAAAAAAATATAACTACCACAAAAAATAATAGACTTGATAATCTTAACAGATAGTATTAGCCTTTTTTATATTTCTTGATGTTTTTATAATATTATTAATAATTATTGAAAAAAAACGTCAGTTATTTTTAAAGATTTAATAAATTAATTTTTTTTGGGAATTAATTTTTATATTTAACATTAAAAAACATGTGCATCATAATGTTCAATAATGTTACATCGTTGAAATATTATATTTTAACATTTTTAGTCGATTTCATTATTATTTCCTATTTTTATAAAATCAAAATTACAAACTAAGCTAATTGAATTTGTAAAAATGGGATAAAGAATTCATACTCAATACCTAGTGTTAAGATTTTATTATATCAAAAAAAAACTAATATGTATAATGTTAAATCAAATAAATCAAATCAATCAAATCAATCAAATAAATAAATAAATAGATCAGAATTACGTAAACAACATATATAATTAATTATAAAAATAATATAATATAAAAATAAAAAAAATATAACAAACTTTCTAGGACATAAATTAGCCGTAGATTTAGTTAATTCTTCAAGTTTCCTTTGAAATTTTCTTCTTTTTTTTTAGTTTCAGAAGACTTGAATATTCGACAAGTTGACTGGTGCAAATTTCTTGTGGATGTGTTTAATAATTAAGAGGAGTTGTTGTAGTTGTTGTATTGGTTGATTCTTGATTTGCTCAGCTTTTTTAATTTGAATTAAAATTTTCGAATCTTTATTTTTTCCTTTCTCTTAAATAATCTAGATAATCATCATCATAGTATTTCACCTAGTGGGCCTATGTAACTGGAGCATCCAAACACCTCAACCTCATAATCATTCTTGTAATTAATTTATGGAATTTTTGGTCGTAATCCATTGCATATTTTCCTAGCTAAACTTTATCATGTGGAATATCAAGATATGGAGGAAAGCCCATAACTATTTCGTAAGCAATAATTCCAAATGAATATACATAACAGCTTTTGTATATTCTTCACCACTTAATATCTCTGGAGCAATATATGGTAATACTTCAAATATATTCTTTTTTTCAGGTTTTCTCCTATCAGTTTACTTAATCCAAAATCTGAAATCATATGGACACATTTGATTCATCAACTAATAATTTGTTACACAAATTCCAAAACTTTGTTATAAGTAATATGTTTATTAATACGTTATTTTTATTAATTAAAGTTGTCCTTTAATCTCAAAACTAAATGAAAAACATAAAAAACATAAAAAAACAACTTTATTGTGCAAATAAAATATGAAATAAATGAGTTGACGCAAGTTGGGGTTTGAGGGTTAGATGTCGGGACGATGGGTTAGACGGTTGTATAGTCAGGACATTTTTTGGGTTTAAAGTTTCTATTTACATAATAACTTGTCATAAAATAAGCGAATATAGGTAAAAATTCATGTTGAACATTTTTTATTAGAAGATAAAGTTTTGAGTTTTTTTATGTTTTTTATAATTTTATCTTTAAAATAGGCCAATCACAATTGAGGATCTTGATCAAATGATAAATTTTGATTGGATGAAAACCTTAGAACCAAATGCGCCTATTAAATTAATTTTTAAATATTCTCGATGATTTCCATCTGCAGCATATTCTAAAACTATCATGCTTGGGTGTGTTTCTGGTATCTAATAATGTAAACATTTTTAAAACGTCATATAATAATTTGAAAANAAAGTTGTCCTTTAATCTCAAAACTAAATGAAAAACATAAAAAACATAAAAAAACAACTTTATTGTGCAAATAAAATATGAAATAAATGAGTTGACGCAAGTTGGGGTTTGAGGGTTAGATGTCGGGACGATGGGTTAGACGGTTGTATAGTCAGGACATTTTTTGGGTTTAAAGTTTCTATTTACATAATAACTTGTCATAAAATAAGCGAATATAGGTAAAAATTCATGTTGAACATTTTTTATTAGAAGATAAAGTTTTGAGTTTTTTTATGTTTTTTATAATTTTATCTTTAAAATAGGCCAATCACAATTGAGGATCTTGATCAAATGATAAATTTTGATTGGATGAAAACCTTAGAACCAAATGCGCCTATTAAATTAATTTTTAAATATTCTCGATGATTTCCATCTGCAGCATATTCTAAAACTATCATGCTTGGGTGTGTTTCTGGTATCTAATAATGTAAACATTTTTAAAACGTCATATAATAATTTGAAAATTAAATTTAAATATTAATTAAAATATTTAACTCATTTAAGACATTATTGAAATTCACAAAGTTATAAAATTTTTTCAATGCTACTTTACACAATTGCCCCATCTTTTCCATTGTTGATTTTTAATATCCCATTTATTAATTTGTCCACCAATCCACTTAGCATAATATATTGTTCCGAATTTATTTTTTTTAATGTCCTTAAATCTATCATTAGGTATCCATTCTATTACTTTCCAATTACTATTAGCATTTAGTTGAGCATCTTAAATTATTTTGTCATTTGTTCAACTATTAAAATTATTTTGGAAATGTTTCATTATATTCTAAATTGCATTTGCATGTATAAGATGACATTTTTCTTTAAGATTCTGCATGAAATTTAGGCAGAGATAATTTTGACCCATATGATTGTACAATAACCCAATTTCGTAAAAAAAACTCAGGATCAAAATTTATTAAAATTTAAAACCAAATTTCGCTAAAAAATAAGATTTATATTTTTTAACCTAGAAATTTTTGGGGAAAAAATAAAAGATTATGTTTTGGATTAAAAAATAACAACAATGTTCGATTTTAAGAAAATTATTTTTTTGGAGGGGGGGGGGGATTCACATCATCTTAAAATAATAAATATGATATATACTTTAATGTTATTACTTTTACTAATTTGAATATTCTTTCTTTTTAAAGAAAAATAAATATCAAAAATGAAATATTCAATTTTTTTAACACAACTATGTAACAAGTACAAGAAAAATACGCGTGACTCTACACAGTATCCAAATTAAAAAAANTAATGTCCTTAAATCTATCATTAGGTATCCATTCTATTACTTTCCAATTACTATTAGCATTTAGTTGAGCATCTTAAATTATTTTGTCATTTGTTCAACTATTAAAATTATTTTGGAAATGTTTCATTATATTCTAAATTGCATTTGCATGTATAAGATGACATTTTTCTTTAAGATTCTGCATGAAATTTAGGCAGAGATAATTTTGACCCATATGATTGTACAATAACCCAATTTCGTAAAAAAAACTCAGGATCAAAATTTATTAAAATTTAAAACCAAATTTCGCTAAAAAATAAGATTTATATTTTTTAACCTAGAAATTTTTGGGGAAAAAATAAAAGATTATGTTTTGGATTAAAAAATAACAACAATGTTCGATTTTAAGAAAATTATTTTTTTGGAGGGGGGGGGGGATTCACATCATCTTAAAATAATAAATATGATATATACTTTAATGTTATTACTTTTACTAATTTGAATATTCTTTCTTTTTAAAGAAAAATAAATATCAAAAATGAAATATTCAATTTTTTTAACACAACTATGTAACAAGTACAAGAAAAATACGCGTGACTCTACACAGTATCCAAATTAAAAAAACATTGTGTCATACTTACAAACACACATTAATTGTTTCCCGTTTTGTTATTGCAGTCTTTTTTTGACTCAATAATTTACAAAAAGAAAAATGTCTTTAAAATTTTTTGGCAAATTATCTCAAAACTTTATTGAACCTCTTTACGATAAAGATGATTACAATATAATCATCGAAGTTGAAAATAAGAAAAAATCTTTAACTGCACATTCTGTTGTATTGTATTGAAATATCGATCGTCTTATTTCTGTCAAAAATTAGAAAATATTCAACCAAATGAAAATAATTAACGAACCAAGTGTATCTACTCGAATTTTTAATGTTATTCTTCAGCAAGTTGTTAATGATAATAATATAAATATTATTGCCTATATTAAAAATCTATTTTATTAATTCGTTAATTATTTAATTATTTAATTATTTTTTTTAGATATATTTATGAAGGAATTGTTAATTTGGAAAATACTGAAACTAGATTCATTTATGACTTAATGTTAATTACTGATGAATTCAAACTTGAGGAATCAACGAATATATTAGAAACTTTTCTTATTGAAAATAAAGGCTCATGGTTGAGGACCCATTTTTCTCTTATTAATAATTCCATCTTTTGTAGAAACGGTTTTAAAAAATTAGAAAATTTTTGTAATAACATTTTTGTAAAGTATCCAAACCTTATTTTTGATGCTGATAATTTTACTTCTCTCAAAGAATCTGCATTGGTCTCTCTTCTCGAATGAGATGATTTGCAGATGGAAGAAGTTAAAATTTGGGATTATGTCATCAAGTAGGGTATTGCTCAAACTTCAACTCTTCCTATAAACCTTGATGATTAGATCTAAGAAAATTTTCTTACACTTAAGACTACTACTCTACAACAATGCTTATCACATATTCGCTATTTCCAACTTTCAAATATTGAAATTTATGATAAAATCAAGCTCTATAAAAAAATTCTTGACAAACAACTTTGGATAAATATCAATCAGCATCTATCCATTCCTGATCAACCAGTAAAATTAACTATTTTGCCACCAAGATTAATTTTGGTTACAGAATTACCTCCTCGTACTGTCACAGGAGTGCAGAGTAGTTTGAACAATTTCTCAAATCAGTTTCACAGTTTGCATCATACAAACAAAATAATAATATGCTCTATCTGCCAGTAGGTCACAGCTAATACAATCAATTTAACTGGCCTATCTCGAAACAGATAATAAATATAATAAATAATAATAATAATCAAATAATAATCAAATTAATCATGAAGGCACAGTGAATAAGGTGGAGTAAAAGTAGTAACACAGTATCAAACAATATTTAATAGTATTTCGCAATATTACGACACAAAATATAAGTTTATTAAAATATAAAATATAAAGTTTTTAAAAGTAAAGTATCATTCTACAACAGAAATATTACAGTGTGACATATCTTTCTTGTTCCTGAAGGAAGTTTACTTTCCTATTTATTATTTATTATTTATTAAAGTATTTCGAATTATTCTGAATTATTTCTAATTATTAATTAATTAAATTAAACAAACTGTAATTAACTGTCATTAACTACTGAAACTTATTCCCAACAACAGTCGTATTTATACTTTCTCTTTTGTTTACACTTCATCCTTCATCCTTTGTACTTTATCCTTCATCCTCTGTGCGTCATCCTTCATCTTCGTATGGCATTCTCATCCTTCATCTTTGTACATCCTCGTACGGCATATTACAGATGGCTACACAAAGATGACAATCACCTGAAAGTTCATCTAGTGTCACAAAATATCATCCCCGTGACATTTCACCTGATTACCAATTTGCTTCGCCACAGTACAAATGAACCTTTTCAACTATTATTTCTGAAAATCACGCTGCAGAAATTTCTAGTTGGATTGATTGTAAAACTACTACTTATTCAACAACAAATAATCTTTGAATTAATTTTACGTGGAACTAGATTTGTTCCATAAACATTTTGGAATATTTGTCGTGGTCATGTTCATACAATTGTTATGGTGAAAGTTGAAGGAACTGATGAAATTATTGGATGGTTATAATCCTTTAACTTGGGATAATACTCTTGGTAAACTTAATAAATGGATGGAAACAAAAGATAGTTTCATTTTCTCCTTAAAAAATGGGAAGATTCAAAATTCAATTTTTAGCAGAGTAATAAATACCCAATATGCAATTCTTTGTGTGCAAAAATTATTAAAATGTTAATTTGGAGCTGGTTTCTGTTTGTATAGCAAAAAATCTAATTTTAATTTAGATTAGTTGGTCTAAAAATTTTACAAAAAACCTATAAGAACATTATCTGGTTGCTTTTCCATAAATAATTATGAAGCATTTAAAGTGGTTAGAAAATTTTAAACATGAAAAAGAAATATTTTTATTTTATTATACTCATTTTATTATACTCTATTATTATTTAATAAAACTTTATTTTTATTTCTAATGAATTTGACATGATGAAAATGAATGTTTTTTTTTTTTTAATAAATTTTAATCTTATTTCTTGAATAATTTTCCTACCCAAGAAAAATTTACCTTTTTATTCAGATTATTTGACTTAGAATTAGTAGAACTAGTAGGCGAAGTATTCTAAATTTGAAAAGAAGTAGATAAAGCTCACAGCAGAAGTTGTAAGTATATCAACTTCAAAAATAAAATAAAAAAGCATTAAATAAAATCAACTAATTACATAATAATTTTAATAATAATAATTGACGACTGTTATTTAGAGGCATATTGTTATTATTATTTTGCGAGGTGATGACTTTATTTATAAGTGTTATTGTTATTTTACTTTGTAATTAAAAGTTTAGAGATTCTAATATAAAAAAAAATCGAAAGTTTCGAGAATAAAAAATGCCATACAGTATATATTACTGTGTATAATCTTTAACGTCTGTTCTGTTATCTATTCTTTTTTTTTTAGATGATTTGGAGCTGAGATAACACTTTAAAACATGATCAGTCGTTGAAAATATTCTTGTCACTATACTGTATAAATTTTACTACTGTATAAAATAATTATTATAATTACTAATAATCCTTCATATGATTAAATAATCCATTACATTTTTGAGAAATGAATGCAGCTTTTTCCTATTTAAGAGTATGTCACGCTAAAACCAAGCATAAATGCTAATAGTGTTCAATATATATTTGGTTTGGCTATTAAAATAATTAAACAAATTAAAATTAGATTAGTTGACTTAGTCGACTAAAATTAAAATTTTCTATAAAATTTATTAAACGCATTATTTGTAATATATAAAAAAATTGGGATATTTTATTTAATCTTAATTATAAACTAATTTATTTGAGTTTAAATAATAAATTCATACTCTAAACTTAGTGTAAATATTTGTAATATCAAAAAAAAAAAATTAATAAATGGTGGTTTATAATTTAATAAGCAAATATTATATAAAATTCATAAATTAGATGTATCCAAATCGCCATCATCTCCATCACCTAATTAAAAATAAATAAAAATAAATAAAAAGTTGTGAAATATAATATAAAATATAATTGATGATTACTAGCATTTATTTGATAAAAAGATTTCAAGTTTTTTTTCAAAAAATTTTTCATTTTTAGGTTTCGGAAGATTTGAAAAATTGAGAAGTATACTGGTATAAATTGCTTGTGGATGTGTTTGGTAGTTAAGTGAAGTAGTAGTTGTTGTATCTGTTGCTGTTTGATTTTCAGATAATTTTACCGCTTCTTTAATTTGAATTGTAATTTCATTAATATTTTCTTGAGAATCTTCATAATCATAATAATCATAATAGTATTTTTCAACTCTTCATATAATTCTTATTGTTTCATTTCCACTTGTCCATTTATCAAAACAATTCTTGAAATGTGTTAAGATGCACCAACGAAAATATTCTTGATTGCATTCTTCACATATATAAAACATTTTTTGTTCACCTATGGTATGTAAGGTAAAAGTTTTCTTTTTTTCAAAAAAAGAAATCAATAAATATATTTACAGCTGAATTTACGTTTCGGCATTGATATAAATAAGTTATTATTTCTGTTACGTATATAGATCGGAGCGAGGCTCCGTTGGTTAAAAAAAATAAAATAAATAAAAATAACTCCATTCTTTCACCCTTATATATTCTTTTAATATAAAGTTGATCGATTGTATCAACTTATATTACATTATACCAAAATATTGATATAATTTTATTACATATTTTATTTTTAATGATTTGAGCTATAAATAAATAATCTAAAAAAAATAATAATAAAATAATAATTATAATTAGCAATCATATAATAATTAGCAATCATATAAAATATAATAATAATAATCATATAAAATATAAAATACAAAATATATTGGAGGATTTACTAAATTATTTTGCAAATAAATATAATTAGTGGTAATCGTGATTATATTAAAAATATTTGTTAAACACATCATTCATATGTAATACTAATGTAATAATGATTTCAAACCAGAAAAAAAGAAATAAATAGCTATTCCGACTTGACTGACACTTGTTTGTTCTTTCAAAAAAATTAATAGATAAAAATAATGAATAAAAATAAGTTAAATAAATATTATTTCACAAAAATTCTTTGCAATAATTAATTAAAGAAAAAAAATTTATTCATATAAAAATTAAAATAATTATTTCATTCTGCACAATTTTAATTTTTCCCATGGATAACATGGATAATTAATTATAAAATAATTTTACTGTTCATGTCATCAATCTTCAATGATCATAAAAATTAAACAATGAATATTCATTGATCATTGAATCATTAAAGTCATATAAATTTATAAACAGATTTTTTTAATTTTATTAGCCATATAAAAAAAGTCATTAATTAAATAATTAGTACAAATGACTACTCAAGAGAGAGATTAGAGCAATATATCATTATTATAAAGAAATGGTTAGATATGAATTTACTTAAATAAATAATAATGCATATATTATATTATAGATGATATATCAAGAAATAATGTGAAAAATAGTATCTTTCATTCTCTTAAATGTATCAAACTCTAGTCAATAGGATAAAAGCTTAATTTTGATATCAAAATCACTAAAAAATTATTTATTTTTAGCTTTACAAAATGCAAATATTGAATATAATAAAATATATTATTAGTCATGCATAAATTTTTTATGGTATCAAATATTATCAAGAAATTCATATCACATAAAGTGTTAGCAAAACAACAAACCTATTATAACACAATTACCACCCCTCAAAGAAAGATGCAAATTTTTATATTTATTATTTGATAAATTGGATAACAAAAAAATTATTAAAAAAACTTTATAGTAATTATTTCATTTACAAAAGAAAAAAAATATGACACCAAAAATCTATATTACATAATTAATTACATTTAAAAATCTAATAATAGTATTAAATTTTTATCAATTTCAAAAACAAAACCTATAAAAATATTAACAATTTAATGAGTAAATAATTTTGAATCATGAACTATAAAATTAGATTTATATTTTTTATAAATTAATATAAATATATTTAGTAAAAAAAATTAATGAGTGAATAATTTCTTAAATGAAAAGTATAATTTTGAATTATGAACTATAAAATTAAATTTATATTTTTATAAATTAAATTTATTATTTGAAAAAAAAAAATAAATATATTTAAAATTATTTTAAATCATTTGATAATAAAAACAATAAACAATAAAAATAATAAAATAATAAAATAAAACAATAAAAACAATAAAAATGAAACTATTTAATGAGTGAATAATTTCTAAATGAAAAATATATTTTGAATCATGAACTTTAAAATTACATTTATATTTTTATAAATTAAATTTTTTATTTGAAAAAGTAAATATAAATTGTATTAATAAAACAATAAAAATAATAAAAATGAATTAATAAAACTAAAAATAAATAAAAATAATAAAATGAAAATAAAAATAATCAATAAAAATAATAAAAACAATAAAAATAATAAAAATAATAAAAATAATAAAATAATAAATAATAAAATTCATAAAATTTATAAAATCCATAAATTAATTATAGAAACTATTTAATGAGTGAATAATTTCTAAATGAAAAAATATAATTTTGAATCATGAACTTTAAAATTACATTTATATTTTTATAAATTAAATTTTTTATTTGAAAAAGTAAATATAAATTGTATTAATAAAACAATAAAAATAATAAAAATATTAAAAATAATAAAATAATAAATAATAAAATTCATATAATTTATAAAATCCATAAATTAATTATAGAAACTATTTAATGAGTGAATAATTTCTAAATGAAAAAATATAATTTTGAATCATGAACTTTAAAATTACATTTATATTTTTATAAATTAAATTTTTTATTTGAAAAAGCAAATGTAAATATATGTAAAAATCATTTTAAATAAAAATACTAAAAACAATAAAAACAAAAATAATGAAAATAATAAAAATAATAAAAATAATAAAATTCATAAAATTTCTTAAGTGAAAAATATAATTAAATTTATTATTTAAGAGATGCTTGAAAAGTAAATATAAATATATTTTAAAAAGTTTTAATAAAAATAATAAAAAAAATAAAAATAAAAAAAAAATAAAAATAAAAAAAAAA
>PQFF01000068.1:246205-294780 GCA_003547095.1 Diversispora epigaea | reverse complement strand
TAAAAAAAAAAAAAAAAATAATAAAAATAAAATAAAATAGTAAAAATAAAATAGTAAAAATAAAATAGTAATAAAGATCATAAAAACAATAAAATTAATAAAATAATAAAAATAATAAGAATAATAAAAATAATACAATGAAAATAATAAAAATTTATATCGAAAAATTGTGTAAATAACATCCGGAATTATATAGAGGCGTTCTAGGACGCTATATATACGAAACGTCTGGAGAACGCACTAGAACGGTGCGTTCTAGTATGCTATATATACGAAACATTCGGAGAATGCACTAGAACGGTACGTTCTAGTACGCTATATATACGAAACGTTCGGAGAACGCACTAGAACGGTGCGTTTTAGTACGCTATATATACGAAGCATTCGGAGAACGCACTAGAACGGCATATTTAATACGCTATATGAACGTAGGTGGTGTTCGTAGGACGCTATAGATCGGTGCATTTTGGACGCACTAGAACGTTTATATTTAATTCCTGATGAAGGAGAAATAGATAATTCAAGCCCCTGACCCTTAACCCTTGTTTATTTATAATTTTTGTAATATATATAACTTTCTTTTCACCTTTCATATCATAAATCCATTACCTATATAATATGTATCAAGGTTTTTTTTTAAAAAAAGACGAAAATGGTAAAATGACAAAGATTTGGGATTGTTGTACAATCATGTGGTCAAAATAGTTTGTGAAAATTCCTAAAGTAGCTAAATTTCGGTAACAACTCCGATTGATAATTAAATCCGAGAAAATTAAACTTATAAAAAAATCTTACATCGAAACATAAATTCTGATACTTAGTGACTGATTTTTTTTAAAAAAAATATAAAATTCAGCCTTAAATTCTATAAAAAAAATGTCATCTCGTAAAATATGCCCAGAATGCAATCAAGAAAATACTAACTATGGATGTTGGTGCAAACCATGTAACTCGAAACATTTCCAAAATGATTTTAATAATTGGACAAGTGGAAATGACAAAATAGATAAATTCATTCAAGATGCTCAACTAAATGCTAATGATAAGTGGGAAGTAATAGAATGGATACCTTATGATAGATTTACACGTGTTAAACAAATAGGTAAAGGTGGATTTGGAACAATACATTACGCTGGGTGGATTGGTGGATATATTAGGGAATGGGATATTGAAAATCAGCGATGGGATCGTGGATATAGTGAAGTGGCATTAAAAAAGTTTGATAATTTTGTGAATTTCAACAATGTCTTAAATGAGGTAAATATTTTAATTGATATTAAAATTAATTTTCAAATTATTATTTATAACGTTTAAATATAAATTAAAAAATGTTTATATTATTAGATGGAAATTCACTTTAAAGCATACTCTGGTTCTAATGGTCACACTTCAATTCAATTTTTTGGAATTACACAAGATCCAGAAACACATTCATATATGATGGTTTTAAAATATGCAAAAGGAAATCTTCGAGAATATTTAAAAATTAATTTTAATAATATTAATTGGTTTCAAAAATTAAAACATCTATGGGATTTATCTGATAGGTTGATGAATATTCATAAATTAGATATAGTTCACCAAGACTTCCATCCTGGAAATATTTTATCATATTATTTAGATGATATTAGATCTGAATTACTGATTTCAGATTTTGGATTAAGTAAACTAATAGGGACAAATCCAAATAATCCCGAAAAAAAGAATATTGTTGGTGTATTACCATATATTGCACCAGAGGTATTAAGCGGTGATGAAGAATATACAAAAGCTGCGGATGTATATTCATTTGGAATTATTGCTTACGAAATTATTACGGGATTTCCTCCATATCCCGATATACCACATGATGAAGATTTGGCTATTAAAATATGCAATGGATTACGACCAAAAATCCCATTTCATACTCCAAAATTAATTACAAGAATGGTTATGAGGTGTTGGGATGCTCGAGTTACACATAGACCCACTTTTGAAAAATTATGGGAAGAGTTTGATAAATACGATGATGATTTTATAGATTATTTAGACGAGAAAAATCAAGATTCAGAAATTGTAATTCAAATTAAAAAAGCTGAAGAATTTTCAGCAAATCAAGAATCAACCACAACTACAACAACTCTCAATTATAAAACTCATCCACAAGCAATTTATACCAGTCGACTTCTTAATTATTCAAAACTTCCAAAACCCAAGAACGAAGAAAACTTCGAAAGAGAACTTGAAGAATTAACTAAATTTTTTTCTCATATAAATACTAGTAAGTATCAATTATATTACGTTTTATTTATTTTTTTAATTTTTATTTTCTGATTAATTATATTAATTTATTTTTTTGTTTAGATGATGATATCGATGAATTCTAAATATTATAAATATTTTATTATTTTTATTTTTTATTTTATATATAAATATTTTTGTAGAACAATTAAATTAGTTCGCATAACTATAACTGTTTTTAATAACTTTTAAAATAAATAAATAAATAACTGTTGCTAATAATTTAATTAATCTATTTTCTTGAATAATAATTGATTAAATAAGAAATGATTGATATAAAAATTAATCTGATAAATTAAATTTAGTGATCGTAATAAACCTCAGGCTTCGGAGCATATTGTTATATCACAAGCTCTCACAATACTACATAAAATTTTCTTAACTAAATTGGACCAACAAGATTTTCTTCATTTTCTTCTTCCAATAGTTGGAATGAACTTTGAAAGAAGGATGTGGGTCCTTTTTTTCGAATTCGATTATTTTCTGTGAATAATGGATGTTAATATAAAGAATAAATTTAATGTAATGTGGAAATCAATATCAATAAATCAATATGAATAATAATTTTACCTCGATTAAGGCACGTCTTTCCAACATCCATCGTTAAATCTTGACACATTTAACATATAATTCTTGTAGGCGAGATACTTCTTGTGAAAGTAATTCATATACTTCGTCAGCAGATTCAACTATAAAGCAATAATAAATAATAAATAAAAATATAAAAAGTTAATTATAAATAAATTAAAAAATTCTATATTAAAAATGACATAGTAATAATAATTATTATTAGATGTTATTTTACTTACTTTTTTGTAAACTCAAAGAATTCAACACGTTCTTGTTGGTGAATCCCGAAGATTAACCAATTGTACTATAAAAAAAATAATAAATAGTGATAAATAATAAATAAATAATAAATAATAAATAATAAATAAATAAATAATAAATAAATAAATAATAAATAAATAAATAATAATAAATAACAATCAATAATAATAATACCTCTTCGATGACTCTTTGAATAATAGCTCTCATAATTTCTCTTAAACTATAAAAATATAATAAAAATAATTAATATAATAATAAATTAATTCAATAAATAAATAATATAAATTAAATAATATATAAATTAAATAAATAAATTAATTAAATACTCTTCATCCAAATTCTCATCACAGTTAAATCCTTTCCTCCGCGGAATTTTCAATTCCTCGTATAAATGTTTTACATCGCAAATTTCCCTTTACGAACTTGATAATTATCCTCAAAATTTCCAATTGATCGAAACTTAACATTTATCCCGAAGATAGATCCATTTAAATTTTTGAATTTGTCGCTATTATTATTCTCTCGATTTTTGATGGTCTTTTGTAATGCTTCAAAAAGTTCCTTGTGATTACTCTTATTAGCGAATAAACAAAATATTCCTTTATCTATCTCATCTTGTGGAGTAGTTGAATTGCACATCCTTCAAATGATTTACGTAGTGGGGCCTAAATATATGTATATTATATTTCAATTTACGTGGGAATGCAGGCGTGAATGGATAAATAAATGGAATTATAATAATTAAAAGAATTAAAATAATAATAATAATTAAAATAGTTAAAATTATTTAAATATTAATAATAATTAAAACAACTAAAATAATTAAAATAATAATAATAATTAAAATAATTAAATAATTAAAATAATAATAATAATAATTAAAATAATTAAAATAATAATAATAATTAAAATAATTAAAAATTAAAATAAAATAAATTAAATTAAATTAATAATAAATTAAATTAAATTAAATTAAATTAAATTAATAATAAATTAACTAAATAAATAAATAAATTAAATAAAAAATAAATTAATTAAAATAAATAAAATAAAATAAAATAAATAAAATAAAATAAATTAAATTACCTCGATTGATATTCACTATTCAATTCTTTAACAAACACTGATAAATGTTTCACCCGTGTTTTAACATTATTTTTCATAGTAGCTTCTTATAAAGAACAACACGTTAGATATTTTAATAATAAAATAATATAATTATATTTAATAATAATTAATAAATAATTAAAAATTATAATAAAATCAAATACCTCTTGTAATAAATTAATGAAATATGAATAGGAAAAAGTTTATCACGAGTATTATAACTTAATTCATAACTCATCGAAGCAATATGTAGTATTATCGTATCGAAAATTCATGACTCATCGAAGCAATATGTGGATATGTGGTATTATCGTACCGAAAATATTTAATGAACTAGATTATTCATTCATTTATAATGATTATAAATAAATAAAAAAAATAGAATATAAAATTTAAATCATTCGTTATTATTATTATTATTAAAAAAAAAAAAGAAACGAGAAAGAGAAAGCATGACAGAAGTTCCTTTTGATTGGCAATCATGATAGATCATGTGAATAATTTTTATTAAATATGATTGGCCATCAGATTTATAAAAATTTAAAGTTTTTTAAAAATTTTTCCGAACGCGTTTTCAAAAATGAAAATGAAAAACAATGGACCTTGTTCTATTAAAAATTGTACATACACTAATACCAAATTTCGTTTAATTACAAAGCTTGCATATGAGAAATGTTATGAAAAACAAATGCTTCAAATTTTCTCTTATCTTGAAGTTGGAAAACAACTTTGTCACCCGCACTATTGTAACATAGTAGAAGTTGATAGAGGTCAACGAAGGCGAAATAAAAAAGAAAAAAATACACAAAAAAGAAAACCATTAGAACCAATAGAATTAATATCTAATAATACAAACACAGGTTGTATAATATTAAATAGAAAATTTTATTTAATAAATTAATATTTATTAATTTTTTAATTTAAATAAAAAAAGATTTATTTTCTTCAAATATCCATACTTTAACAAAAGTTTTATACCAACTACATCGCCGAGATTGTGTTGATTTAGAATTAGATCCAGCTAAATTCAAAAATATGATTGAAAGTGCCTGTCCTCAACTCAATGGGTTTTTTAATTATTTGGTGAACACAATTATTCCTAAGGAANAATAATTTTTATTAAATATGATTGGCCATCAGATTTATAAAAATTTAAAGTTTTTTAAAAATTTTTCCGAACGCGTTTTCAAAAATGAAAATGAAAAACAATGGACCTTGTTCTATTAAAAATTGTACATACACTAATACCAAATTTCGTTTAATTACAAAGCTTGCATATGAGAAATGTTATGAAAAACAAATGCTTCAAATTTTCTCTTATCTTGAAGTTGGAAAACAACTTTGTCACCCGCACTATTGTAACATAGTAGAAGTTGATAGAGGTCAACGAAGGCGAAATAAAAAAGAAAAAAATACACAAAAAAGAAAACCATTAGAACCAATAGAATTAATATCTAATAATACAAACACAGGTTGTATAATATTAAATAGAAAATTTTATTTAATAAATTAATATTTATTAATTTTTTAATTTAAATAAAAAAAGATTTATTTTCTTCAAATATCCATACTTTAACAAAAGTTTTATACCAACTACATCGCCGAGATTGTGTTGATTTAGAATTAGATCCAGCTAAATTCAAAAATATGATTGAAAGTGCCTGTCCTCAACTCAATGGGTTTTTTAATTATTTGGTGAACACAATTATTCCTAAGGAATGTTCTGCATATAACAAAAACGAAGCTAAAAAATCAATTGTTGGATTGTGTTACCTAATTGCTGGATTGNGAAACAAATTTGTCAATCAGCATAAATTAGAAGTGGGCTTATATTTAATGGCATCAGGTGCAACATGGGAAGCAATTGATACAATTTCAAGTCTTGGATATTCAGCATGCGCAAAAACAATAGAAGAATATCGGAAGAAAATTCAAAAAGAACATATTATAAATATTGAAAATTATTTTATAAAAAATGTAAGTTGTTTAAATTAATTTTTATTTTTTATTAATTTAGAATTATATAAAATTAAATTATTATTATATTTTTTCAAGAAAAATATTTTTTATATTTATAATATAGACGATTACCATTCAATTCATGAAAACCGTCGACCAAATACAGTTTCAACATCAACTGCAAAACATTTTGTCACCTGTGTTGCAAAACCCATTACCAATTGTTCTTCCTTACCACTTATGTTCAACGAAATGTCTATCCATAATCCAGCAAATGTAGAAGCATCAAGAATTTGTTGGTACCTAATTCATCAATATATTGGTGTATTTGATCGGTCATATTCAGAATGTAAAACANAATGGATTTCAGAACATTTACCATCAATTAACCAGTTTGATAGAATAGAATTATTAACAATACATAATTATAATGATAATATTAAAGAGAGAAAGATAGAACGCTCAATGAAGGATCTTCAATTACTTGGATTTAATGAACAAAATTTACATTCAATGCAAGATTATCTTAATGCTTTAAAAATTATTATATCTATAAACAACAAAACACAACATTTGAATGGACAAATTGCACCAGTAGTTGCAGATTGGCCTGATCAAATTTTTATTAGAAAAGCTTTATATACACAATTACCATTAGAATTTCAACCTTTTTATTTACAAATCAAATCATTTATACCAATTATGGGTCCCCTTCATTTATCTTTAAATAGTCGTGAACAAGTAGTATTAGTTCATCATTCTTTTTTTGAAAAATTATTTCATTTTGTTTTTGGTCAAAATAAAAAGTTGGCAAAGAAACCTTGACCATGGAGGATAAATCTTTTGTTAGAATTTTCTATATGTGGATGGATCAAAATCAAAGATCAAATTATAAAAAAATTTGGTAAAACATGTAAAGATATAGAATATCAAATTACAATAGATTTATTAGAAAACTTAATTCCTTCTACATTAGATATATATGCAATTTTATTTAGAGCAGGTTTGTTTGAAAAATATATTGAAACAGTCTTTCGAATTTGGACATTTGCCTTGAGGTGGAAACGAAAAAACTACAATAAAGCACCATTAATATTTTTATCCGATATTTTTTATTGGAAAGAAAACCATCCACTTTTTTATAATTTACTTCAAAATCAATTACCAAGCTTCAATGATTATTATGTGGAAAATACACATAGTAAAATTCGAGCAAATACATCAGCCAATGCAACAGTTGAAAACATTATTAAACAAGCTTATGTTATAAGTAAGTTTTTAAAATTTTCTCATATATAATGTTTAAATTTTTTTTAAATTTTTATTTCATTTATATAATATATAGCGAATCATAATCCAATGTTCAAAGATACATATTGTAAAACCCGACACTATCCATATAATATTCCAATGTTGAATTTTTTATCCAATAAGACCAGTATTTTTTTATTACAATATTTTCGTGACTTATACTATAATATAGGAAAAAGTAAACCAAAGTTAAATAAAAGAACAAAATATCCAAAAACATATATATTAGCTACATTGGGTGAAGAAGTAGATTTGCGAAGATTACCAACTGGATACAGTACATCTTTTCTACCACAAAATGGATTATGTGACTGTTGTAAACTTCCAATTAATGAAACAAACGGTACAACATTTATTTGTGGACATGGATATCATTTGAACTGTTATAATGGAAAATGTAAATATTGTGAGGAATTTTATAAAAAAGGAATTTTTGAAAATGTTGATTCATTTTTAAAACGAATAGAAAAAGGTTCGGATGTATTTACACAGGAGGATTTGGATAATGAAAATAATACTGAGGAAGAGGAGGAACAATATGATAGTGTTGAAGAAATTCAAGATATTTCACATAAATTAGAAATAGAAATTAATAATATAAAAAATTGGTAAATAATAATATGAATAATGTAAATAATTCGTTAAATATATTTTTCAAATTAATAAAAAAACAATTAAAATAAACTTGTGCAAATAAATTTATATCAATATTGTATTAAAANGGTGAAGAAGTAGATTTGCGAAGATTACCAACTGGATACAGTACATCTTTTCTACCACAAAATGGATTATGTGACTGTTGTAAACTTCCAATTAATGAAACAAACGGTACAACATTTATTTGTGGACATGGATATCATTTGAACTGTTATAATGGAAAATGTAAATATTGTGAGGAATTTTATAAAAAAGGAATTTTTGAAAATGTTGATTCATTTTTAAAACGAATAGAAAAAGGTTCGGATGTATTTACACAGGAGGATTTGGATAATGAAAATAATACTGAGGAAGAGGAGGAACAATATGATAGTGTTGAAGAAATTCAAGATATTTCACATAAATTAGAAATAGAAATTAATAATATAAAAAATTGGTAAATAATAATATGAATAATGTAAATAATTCGTTAAATATATTTTTCAAATTAATAAAAAAACAATTAAAATAAACTTGTGCAAATAAATTTATATCAATATTGTATTAAAATTTATTACTAAGAGAAGTCATGGAATCATAGAGATCATAGAGATGGGTCACCACCGTTTAATAAAGAACCCTCTAAAAAACATATGAATGAAATTTGGTATCAATCCGATTTGCGGTTAATAATGCAGTCATATGATATACTTTTTTTTCTATACGTTTTAATATGAAAAATTTGTGTAACATGATGATCAAAAAATGAACTTCCGTCATGCTGAAAGAGAAGAAATCTTGTAAATATTCCTGAAAGGATGCATGTTGGCGATCTTTTTTAATATCCGTAATTACCTCAACCTCATTATTATGTGATGGTTTATATCTTATGCACTTACGATAAAATTCTTCGATTACACACAATAAACAATTATTTTATAATTGACTGCAGTGGTTAGGCAGAAAAGTTGTATGAAATTTTTGTATCAAAAATATTTTTAATAATTTATATTACTCTATTTTGATTTTAAAATGGAATGGCCTATTGAAACACCTTTAGCAGGTTATATTCAAGCAAAAGCACTTCCATATATTGGTCCTTGGATCCAATTCTCTCCGGCTATAATTTCTAATTTATGTAATGATTCAATTGAACAACCA
This sequence comes from Diversispora epigaea, assembly GCA_003547095.1. Taxonomy (NCBI): domain Eukaryota; kingdom Fungi; phylum Glomeromycota; class Glomeromycetes; order Diversisporales; family Diversisporaceae; genus Diversispora; species Diversispora epigaea. The sequence goes on along the minus strand of PQFF01000068.1, from coordinate 285,495 downwards.
CAGCCCATGGTATCAACACATACGCAAGCATGCCTATGCCTCATTTGAATGATATATATAATGTTATAATGTTTTATTTTATTTTTGCAACATCTTTTGCTTGCTAATATTTATAGATTATAGTTGATATTTATTGCAATAATTATATAATCAGTTTCGAAAAATATTTTTATTATTTTTATTTATAAATATACAATATATTAAAAAAAAAGTAAAAGTAAAATTAAAAAAAGGAAATTTTTGTAAGAAATCTCAATAAGTTTATTATTATTATTTAAAAAATAAGAAGATTTGAATTTGCCACAAGGTATTTAGTAATTATTATTTTTATAAATATTTATGAAAAATATTATTTCTATTCATGTACAATATATTAAAAAAAAGGAACATTTTTATAAGAAACAAACTACAATATTATTACTAAAATAATATATAAAAATTTATCAATGAAATACTAAAAGATTTGAATTTGCAGCAAGGTGCTCAACAGTAAGCTAATATTTGAAATTCTTTATATTATATCTTTTATTAATAATGATTTTTAGGAGGAAAAGGAACTGGAAAAAGAATGACAAAAAAAGTAAAAAAGTTTGTTAGAATGATTTTTTTTTTTGAATGGTAATTTAAATCCTCGAGACAAACTGACTGCGCAAGAAATGTGTGATGAATCCGTCGCAGTCCATATTTTACACCATTCGTGACTTTCAAATCGACTCCTTTCTAGTTAATACTTTCTAATTAAGAATACTCTTTTCTAATTAATTAATTATTATTATTTATTATCACAAAGTATCAGTATTCGACTTTTATAAATTATTTTGCTTTTTTATACAAATTAATTTATGTAAACAAGCAAGAATGCTATCTCAGGCAATAATTGAAATAAAATTAAAATACCATTTTCTATATTTTATTTTATTTAATAAAAAAATCTTTAATTACAAACTAAGTTAATTGAATTTATAACTTAGCGTTAAAATTTTATAATATTTATATTTAAAAATCATCAACATCATCATCTAAACAAATAAAATGAATTAAAATCAGAAAATAAAAAATGAAAAATAAAAAATAAATAAAATGTAATATATAATTGATACTCACTAGTAATTATATGAGAAAAAGATTCTGTTAATTCTTCAAGTTCTTTTTCAAAATTTTCTTCATTTTTAGGTCTTGGAAGATTTGAAAAATTGAGAAGTCGACTGGTATAAATTGCTTGTGGGTGAGTTTTATAATTAAGTGGAGTTTTAGTTGTTGTATCAGTTGTTTCTTGATTTTTAGAAAATTCTTCAGTTTCTTTAATTAGAATTGTAATTTCATTGTTATTTTCGTAATTATTTCTCTTATAATCACAATAGTATTTATCCAACTCTTTATGTAATTCTCCAAAAGTGGGTCGATGTGTAGTTCGAGCATCCCAACATCGCATGATCACTTGTGTAATTAATTTAGGAGTGTGAAAAGGAATTTTCGGTCGTAATCCATTACATATTTTCAAAGCCAGATCATTATCATGTGCCACATCAGAATATGGTTGAAAACCAGTAATTATTTCATAAGCAATGATTGCAAATGAATAAACATCTGCAGCCTTTGTATATTCTTCCCCACCTAATATTTCAGGGGTAATACTCCAGAAATGGTTTTATTTGGGGAATTTTTTATGTTTACTGTAATTAATTTGCTCAATCCAAAATCTGATATATACATATAATTGCTTTCTAAACGACTTTTTAAAATATTTCCGGGATGAAAATCACGATGAAAATATCTAATTTATGAATTGCCAGAGATCCATTAACTAAATTGTATAAATTCTCTAATTTATTATCCCAATGGATATTATCATAATTATTATTTAAATAATTTCTAAGATTTCCACCTTTTAGATATTTCAAAACCATCAAATATTTGTGGGTTTCCGGATCCTTTGTAATTCCGTAAAGTGTAGTTGATAACATGTTACCATTTGTTCTCAAGAGAATTGCCATCTAAATAACATATTTTAAACTATAATTAATATATTACACATTTTCAAATAAATTTCATATTAATTTAAAATCTTACTTTACCTCATTTAAGAAATTTTCAATAATATCTTCAATATCATCAACCCTCTTTAATACCACTTCAAGTTTTCCGAATCTTACCCATTGTCGATTTTCAGTATCCCAATTTAAAATATTTCCATCGATCCACTCAGCGTAATAAATAGTACCAAATCCACCCTTTGCTATTTGTTTAATATCTTGAAATCTATCATAGGGTATCCATTCTATTGCTTTATCATAATCATCTGCATTTAGTTGAACATCTTGAATAAATTTATCTATTTTTTCATTTCGACTTGTCCATTTATCAAAATAATTTCTGAAATGTGTTGAGTTGCACGGTTTGCACCATATCCAAGCACATTCTTGATCACATTCTTGGTCGCATTCCGGACATTTAGCATCAGCCATTTTTAATAGAAGTATATATTTATATATATTTTTTTTAAAAAAAAGCAATACAGTAAATGAATTTGAATCGGAATTTATCAGTGTTGGCCTATGACCAATTATGACTTATTGGTCAATTATAGTTATGACCATATGACCTACTATGACCTATAGTAAATTATGAGCTTTTATGACCTAAAATGTCCATCACTGGAATTTATATTGTTTACCTTGACTAAATATGTAAAATAGAATAACCAAGTTTAAAATATGACAATCATTTTTTATGTCACTGGAATTCAGATCATTTTAGGATTTATGGTTAAAATTTAGATTTTTCATTTAGAATTTCAAAAGAAAGTTTCTAGAGAGAAAATTACATACAGAATGTGAATCTTTAGGAGGTAAAATATCATCTACATGTTTCATTGTATTCAAAAAATATTGTAGAAAATATTCAAAGAAATATTTAATTTAAAATACACTTTGTATGATGTAAAAGCGATAATTAATTGAATAAAAGTTTGTTATTAAATATTTTTTTCGGAATTTTAATATTAATTTGATGATTTTTTTTCGAAATTGTAAGAATTAACTAGATTAAATTATCAAGACTCATTAAAGATCTAACTCAATAAATATGGAATTGAAATAGAAATATGTTTGTATAATAGAGAATATATTATTAATTTATTTAAGTAATTTAATTTATATTTTTAATATTTAACAAAAATTGTTTATTTATTTAAAAAAGAATTCGATCAAGAATTGAAGTTCAACGTCACTTTATTTTAAACAATAAATATTATTGTTATGTCCAAGATTGTATCCATTAAATGTTCATGCATGTCATTTAGAGATCAATTATATTAATCAAAATAATTAATGAATTAGATTAAATTAAATAATAAATATCGATTACACATATATATATTTGTTTCATTAATACAGATAAAATTATAATCGGTGACAAGAAAAATTAAAACAGGAGAATTTTTTTGTTTGTAAAATTGCTTTTTAGGTATGATTTATTAAAATAGTTTATTTATTTTTTTAAAAAAAAGAATATTTTAATACAATCAAAATAACAATAATTAATATCTTAAATTAATAATTAACAACATTTAATAATTAATGGATAGATGTAATAATGATATTTAAGAAGATATAACAATAACCAATATCCTAGATAACTCCTTACACTACAAGCAAACCAAAACAAATTAATATAATTGTAGGGAGCTATTAGGCATTCTCTAATAATATTTCCATTACAAGATACTGAAGATTAGAGTTGATACTATGAGGTAAGTAGACTAAAGAAGCAAATTGAAGACAGAAGAGGTTCTCGATTCCAGCTAAGTAATAAAAGGCAGGGAAAAATAATTTCGTCCACGACTTCGGGATCAGCGTGATTCTGCGCTACGTTTTATACGAAATTATTGAATTTATCATTGGTTCTTTTAATTACTCTTCAAATTATTATCATATGCTTGATCACTATTGAAAAATATCTTATATAGAATAAAACAATTGTATATAAAGAATGTGAATATTAAAAATTTCAGATATTGGTAAAAGAGATGCTACATTTTAAAGAGTTATTGAATTCCTGAATGGGCATAATGCGAGGAATAGGAAAACTATGAGCTATTATTTCCAGATTATTGCAACATATGATTTTTATACCTAAATGAACATTATGAATCCGATTCAGGCTAAGCTTATTCTAACAAGCACGCGTTGTGGGGTAGAACCTAAGTAAAGATTTAAAATTGGTCACGATCTCACCTGTGATATTCGAGATTGTGGCGTCACCCACGGTAAATAATCAAAAATTTTTATTCATGACATCGAACACTATTCTAGTACTTAAACATAACACATTAGCATTTATATGTATGAGAATGGTAAAACAATAAACAGCTTATTTCAACTATAGTACATATGCGAAGTCTTTGGTAATAGACCTAATTAATGGATTCTATTAATACAATTCGACAATGTTCTGGTCTCGACATCAAATATGCGGATATTAAAAAAGGAATGTTACTTAATTCTTCAGGAAAATGCTCCCAAATTTTTGTTTTTATATCATTGACTGATTCTTTTAGAATATAAAAAGCATAAACCTAAACTTGTTACATGAAAAACCACAAAATGAATGCAAGGGTAGGAATGACAAGAAAATCGAGGGAGATAAGTTTGCCTTTGTTTTGTGTCTCAAAAAGAGATAAGTATAAATGTAATATAAATCGTCAATAACTTAATGTAGCCTAAAGACTTGTGAATCAAGTGGGTGGAAACGTACCTCCATTTTTCATTTCTGCTTTGAATAACAATAGAATTATTTGTTAGTCAGTCAGAATAAACCAAATCAAGATTATTTAATTGACGTGAAATAAAAGTATAGAAAGAAGCACAGCCAGTGTTGAAGCGTACCACCCGGTCGACGCTGAGTCATTAGCAGACAGTTTACTATAATCTTGGTGATAATTTGTCTGCTGCGAAATCCAGGCTTTACAATTTAACGGAGTGGGATCTGGATGATTAAGTAGAAAATAATATCACAAAATTCTTAGTTCGATGAACGCGAATTAAATATTTTGTAAAATGTTTAGCCTTCACTCTTCAAAACACAGCTGGTTTACTCAAGCAGAAAAAACTCAGTGTTACTCACCCGTATTCTGAGGCCGTTTTTAAAACACAATTCCTACGCAAGTATCTGCTAGGTATTAAGTTAAAGGTCGGGAAAAAAACTCAGTTATTCATCATGGGTAGGCAGAGACGTTATTACTGAGTCTTTTGAAGCAAGCGGTGACCCTAGTTCGAAGAAATTGCTAGATGTCAGAGAAAATATGGGCTATAAAATGACTGAAGATTGAAGAGAAAATATAAAAGCAAATTTATATGTTTTTTTATTATAAGAGGGGAAGACGACTGTATGCAGGGTTGGGATTTTTTGTCCCGTACAAGTTATCTTTCTTCTAAGTAACTTTAAGAATGGGTTGTACGAATCGATTCTTCTCAACTCTGACTGTATGTATATATTAACAAAATTGGAACAATGGTGAAAAGTAAAGAATAAGAAACGTCGAGTCGACATCGATCTTAACGGTAAGAGTTTCTTACTTGTATCAAGATATATCCTGATGATAAGAATCATGAGTTTTCTTTAATGCTTATGAATCTGGACAAGATAGTGAAGAAGATGATAACATCTTTCATTTATCTCAAGAGGTAACCATTTATGCTTGCATGATTTTATTTCTTTAGGTGAAACAAGCATTCTCTCAAAGATCCATGAACGAACCAATGGACAAGCCAATCATTATAATGTCCAGTATGTTTTTGCAAATACAATTGCCTTTTCTGCTTTAAAAGGATATTGTAAATATTAGGCAAAAATCCAGAGTGAAAGCGAAAAGAATTAGGTATAGTAATGAGGATGATGAAGATGATTCACGTAATCTGAAGACAAACGTAAATAGACAAATATTAAAGTTTAAATTAATAAAATGATTCATTAAGATGTTTCTAGGAGGGAAACGAAGAACAAAAAGTTTAGATTTTACGGATATTTAGAATGTGTTTGTTTAACAAACAAGGTTAAAAGGCAAAAAAAATTATTTACATTGGTTTTATTGTGTTTATAAAATAAAATTGTTAAAAACTTTATTAATTTAAATAATTAAAAATAAAAATAATAAACATAATAGAATAATAAAAAAAATAATAAATAATAAAAAAAAATAAAAAAAAAATAATAAAATAATAAAAATAATAAAATAATAAAAATGATAAAATAATAAAAACAATAAAACAATAAAAATGATAAATAATTAATTTAATTTATACTTTAAATTTAAACTAAAATTTATTATCGCTTATTAGATTAACGCATAAGTGAGAATATGTTGTAAATTAATTATCAATTAATTAGTTTAGTTAATTAAAATTAAAGAATTAAAATCAGATCGAAAAATTACAAGTGAATAAATCAGAACAAATTATATCAATTCATCTCTGTTAACATGTTGAGTAAGTAATAATTACAATTTTATTTATGATATGATTTCTTATTTTTTTTTCTTGAAATAAAAATTATTTATTATTGGGACGGGTTTTTTTTTTCGAATTTATATGATTAACGTCAAATCATATATAATTTAGATAAATACTGTATAAAATATACAAATAATTGATAATACTGATGTAATAAATTTTTTATAGAATTTAAAGGATGAACCAACTTTGAAAATTTTACAATTTAAAATATTCTTCATGAGATCACGAGAAAGATGGATGGTAAAGTGTTAAATGCTCGACCCAATTTGTCATTTGGTTTTATTTTTTAATTTATTTCTTTATTTTCTAAGGAAATTTATGGAAAGATATATTAAATAGTATATAAGTTTATTATAAAATTCACAAAATAGAAAGTATTAATGAAAATTTCTAATAATAATAATTATAATTGAAATTTTGCAATATCTATTTTTGCTTTGTACTTTCTGTGTAACAGATAATCTTATGTATGAATTGAATTATTCCTTTTTGGAAAAGAATGCAGCTTAAAAATTTTGTATAAAATTTATTAGACACATTATTTGCAATATGTAAAAAAAATTGTGATATTTTATTTAATAAAAAAATCTCAGTTACAAATAATAAATTCATTCTCGTGCTTAAATTAAATGTATAACCCAAGAACGAAGAAAATTTCGAAAGAGAACTTGAAAAATTAACTAAATCTTTTTCACATATAAATACTAGTAAGTATCAATTTTATTACGTTTTTATTTATTTTTTTAATTTTTATTTTCTGATTAATTATATTAATTTATTTTTTGTTTATTTAATTTTCTATTTTTATTTTCTGATTAATATTAATTATATTAATTTATTTTTTATTTGATCTAATATTATAAATATTTATTATTTTATTATTTTTATTTTTTATTTTCTGATTAATTATATTAATTTATTTTTTTGTTTAGATGATGATATCGATGGATTCTAAATATTCTAAATATTTTATAAATAAAAAAAAAAAATGCACCTCTTACTTTATTACATAATACCACCTTTATTATATAATCAATTATTAAAAATTTACATTTTTACGAACAAAAAATTCATATCGATTTATTTTTTTTTAATTCACTTTGCCAAAAATAAAAAATTTTTCATCAAAGAAACAAATGAAATAAAAAGTGATTGTCAGGAATAAATTGATCATCCGCATCTCATAACTTTTAGCCACTATGGTTACGAACCCCTTGAATCAAAAAAATCCGCGAAAAAAAATAAATAATTGTTTTTATACTTTTTATTTATCAAAAGTGAAAATACAAAAAATAAAATTGAATTTTTTTATTTCGTTTGTTTTTTTGCAAAAAATTATCTATTATAAAAAATAAATTGAAAAATATTTTTAGTATTTAAAAAATCATCAATATCATCATCTAAACAAAAAAATTAAAATAAATTGAAATCAAAAAATAAAAATAAAAAAATAAAAAATAAATAAAATGTATATTTATAATTGAAACTTACTAGTAATTATAAGAAAAAGATTCTGTTAATTCTTCAAGTTCTCTTTCAAAATTTTCTTCATTCTTAGGTTTCGGAAGATTTGAAAAATCGAGAAGTCTACTGGTATAAATTGCTTGTGGATGTGTTTGGTAGTTAAGTGGAATTGTATCTGTTGTTGTTTGATTTGCAAATAACTTTACCGCTTCTTTAATTTTAATTGTAATTTCATAATTATTATTATTTTCATTTTTGACGTAATCCAAATAGTATTTTCTCAATTCTTCATATAATTCATAAAAAGTGGGTCGACAGGCAATTTGAGCATAATCATTCGTGTAATTAATTCAGGAGTAATCTATTACATATTTTCATAGCTAAATCCCTATCATGTGGCATGGTATGGCGGCAAACCAATAATTATTTCATATGCAACAATTGCAAATGAATAAACATCTGCAGCCTTTGTATATTCTCCCCCACCTAATACTTCAGGAGCCATATAGGGCAATACTCCAAAAATATTTCTCTTTTGAGGATTTTCTAATTAATTTACTTAACCCGAAATCTGAAATATATAAACCACTTGTAAAATCTTTAAAATTATGTGATAAAATATTTCCAGGGTGGAAATCCTGATGAATTATATCTAATTCATGAATTTCTTTAAATTTCCATGCTAAATCATTTAAATAATATAATTTCCTTCTCCAATTAATATTTTGAAGATTATTATCTAAAAAATTTCTAAGATTTCCACCTTCTAGATATCTTAAGACCATCACATATTTGTGAGTTTCTGGATCTTTTGTAATTCCATAAAAACGAAGTGATGAATTTTCATCCATTGTTCTCAAGTGAATTGCGATCTAAATAATATACCTTTTAAAATATTATAAATAAATTAAATAAATTTCATACTAATTTAAAATATTATTTTACCTCATTTAAGAAATCTTCATTAATATCTCTAATATTGAAAAAAAAAGTTTTTATCTGCCATTGCAGTTTAAAGTTCCCTTAGTGTTCCTCAACAGATGCTACATGACAAACTACGTATTGTGAACTGGATGGCTGTGATCATGGAAATTGCCATTACTATTCTCCCACATGGGGTCATGATTTTTAACATGTAAACAATGTGATGTATATCGGATAAAATTTATTTGTGTAGTTCCAGATTATAGTTAAAAAATTAATATCGAAACACAAAAGGATTTGAAGTTTTAAGTTTACTCGATGAAACCCAATTCTTGAAGATACTCTGGAATAGTCATATATATAGGAAATATATCTTAGGATAACCAATTCAAAGTGTTAATTCAAATGTTTATTGCTTTCGAAATCAGAAAACAGAGATCAAAATAAAAGTCAAAGATCATTTTAGAATTTCTAATTAAAATTTAAGCGATTAAAATTAAATATTTATTCTTTATTTATTATTCTTAAGTAATTGAAATGAAATGCATAGAAAATTAGATATTTATTTCTCTAAAGAAAGTTTCTATGAGAGAACAATACATATTACTTTTGCATCGTGCAATTTGTATTGTAATATATTTTTTCTTTGTATTGTTGAACAATCAGACGTTAAAACTTTCTTTTCAAAATATATTATAGAGAATATTCAATGAAACAGGTAGATGATATTTTACCTCCTAAAAGATTCACATTCACATTGTTATTAAAATTTTTTTCGAAATTATAAATATTAATTTTATTAATTTAATTAAATTTTTATGAAATTGTAAACATTTAGAATAAATCAACTATATTAAATTATCAAGATTCATTAAAGATATAACTTAATAAATTCGGAATTGAAATAGACATAGAATTGTATAATAGAGAATATATTGTTAATTTATATAAATAATTTAATTTAAATTCAATATTTAATTATAGTTTATTTAGGTAAGAATACAACATATCAAACTCTATTTAAATAATAAATATTATTGTTATGAACGAGAATGTATCCGTTAAATGTTCAAGCATATACTTAGAGATCTAGGTTGCAATTACATGAATTAAAATAATTAATTGATTTGATTAAATCAAATTAATAAAAATAATAATATCGATATTACAGGCAGGTTGGTAGGTAAATAATGCATTTATAATTTGTAATTTTTTATTCGAATCATACTAAAATAGGACTATAGAGTATTATTATTATTACTATATTATCTGTATGATCGAGAATTAGAAAATTCTTATATCGATAAGTATGTGTTTTTTTTCATTAGTGCAGATAGGGTTATTACCTATAAAAAGAAAAATTAAAATAGAAGAGGTTTTTTATTTTTAAAATGGGCCATTTGAGGCGTGATTTATTAAATAATTTATTTAAAAATAAATATATTAAAAAAGATAATATTTGAATACAAATCAAAATAATTTCAATTAATATAAATTAATAATTAAAAATGTTTAAGAATTAATAAATAGATGTAATAATGATATTTAAGAAGATGTAACAATAATTCTCTTAAATAAATATCCTAGATATAGATAAAACCTTCTTACACTGCAAGAGAATTAAAACAAAAGTTTCTACGCTCCTAGAGGTGTATGTATTTTTACAACACTTCTCAATTACATTTTACATTAGATAATTATATGTTAAACAATATCGGTTCCGGGGAAGACACGTTTAGATTCTAAGGTTTTAAGCTAAGCAATATTGTTCTGTTATAGGGAGCTGTTAGACATTCATAAGTTAAGTTTTAATAATATTTCTATTATAAGGTAAGCTACTGAATATTAGAGTTGATGCTATGAGGTAACTAGACTAAGGAAGCAAATTGAAGATAGAAGAGGTTCTCAATTCCAAAAATACGAATTCGGGATTGGCGCGATCCTGCGCTGCGTTTTGTGTACGAAATTATTGAATTTGTCATTAGTATCAAATCATGTACTTGTTCAGTATTGGAAAATATATTTCATCAACTCAATTAATTAATCAATGAACAAGAAGATGGATCTTAAATAGAATGGACTGATTCAATTATATATAAAAAATATGAATATTAAAAATTTCAAAATTGGTAAAAAGAGATGCTACATTTTAAAAATTTATTGAATTCCTGAATGGGCATAATGTGAGGAATGAGAAAACTATAAGAAATTATTTCCAGATTATTGCAACATATGATTTTTATCCAAATATGGTGAAGACTATGAATCCGATTCAGCATAGCTTTTTCTAATACACGCGTTGTGAGGTAGAACCTAAGTAAAGATTTTTAAAATTAGTTGTCCGTGACTGATTGCATATCGCATATATAAATCACACCTCCGTGGTCGTGGCATGTGAGCAAGTCACCCGCCATAAACAGTCAAAAATTTTTACTCTGAGTACTTAATAACACCATTAGCATTTAAAATAGTAAAGCAATAAACAGTTTATTTCAACTTTATTTTCAGATTATGCCATAACACACAATACATATGCGAAGTCTTTAGTAATATATGCTTTCAATATTACAGATATATAGAAGACATATATTAGTATAATTCGACATAGATTTTACATGTTCTGATTTCGCGAGCGCGCCCGACCGACGAGCGCAAATGGCCCTTGGATGGTAAAGGCCGGCGCGGCATCAAATGATATCATTGACTGATTCTTTTTTGAATATAGAAAGCATCAACCTAAGCTTGTTACATGGAAAACCACAAAATAATTAGTAGGAATAACAAGAAATTCGATGGAGATAAGTTTGCCATTGATTTGTGTCTCAAAAAGGGATACGTATAAATATAATATAAATCGTTAATAACATAACGTAGCCTAAAGACTTATGAAACAAGTGGGTGGAAATATACCTCCATTTTTCTCTTCTGCCTTGAATAACAATGAATGAAGTGACTTCGCTTTTATATACTATCATCATTGGTTGTTAATCGGTCAAATCACGATTATTTAATTGACGTAAAAGTATAGAAAGAAGCAAGCCGGTGTTGAAGCGTACCACCTGGTCGACGCTGAGTCATTAGCAGACAGACTCCCAAATTATGGTAATAACGTCTCGTCCATGATGAATAACACCGAGTTTTTTTCAAACCTTCAACTTAATACCTAGCAGCGCAGGGATTGTGTTTTAAAAACGTCCGCAGAGTAACTCTGAGTTTTTTCTGCTGAATAAATCAGCGATGCTTTGAAGAGTGAAAAATAAGTGATTATGATTATTAGTTCAAACATTTTACAAAATTGATCGTCGTGTAACCAGATCTGTGATAATATTTAAGTTGAACTTCCCACTTAATCATATAAAGTTTTGACCAAAATTATAAAAGCAAGCGGTAACCCTGGTTCGAAGAATTTGCTAGATGCCATAGAAAATAAGGATTTGGACGGCTATAAAAATGACTGGGCACGTTATGAAAATTGGAGAGAAAATATAAAAGCAAATTTATTTGTTTTTTAATATAATAGGTGACAACTGTATGCAGGGTTAGGATTTTTCATCCTGTACAAGTTTATAGAAGGAATCGTACTATTCGATTCTTCTCAACTCTGACTGTATGTATATACTGACAAAAACTGAAATAATGGAGAAAAGTAAAGAAAAGGAAACGTCAAGCACCCACATCGAATTTCATGTTCAGTTAAATAATGATCTTAAAGGTAAGAGCTTCTTACTTGCATCAAGATATATCCTGATGATAATTAATCATAGTTCTCTCTAATGCAGATGGATATGAGAACGGGTCATACCATGGAAGCGAATTTGGACAGGATAGTGAAGATAATGATAACATCTTTCATTTATCTCAAGAGGTAACCATATTTATGCTCGCATGATTTCAAAATTACGATGCATCTTTTCGAATTATTTTTTAGGAGAAACAGGTATTTAACTCAAAGATCCATGAACAATATTAGACAAAAAATCTAGAATACCGAGAGTTAATTTCACTCCAAAATCCAAAAGAATTATGTATAGTAATGAGGATGAAGAAGATGGTTCACGTAATCTGAAGAAACGTTAATTTAATAAAATGATACATCAAGAATTTTCACATAAGAAGTTTTCTAGGAGGGAAATGATATTTAGAATGTGTTTAACAAACAAGATTAAAGGTGAAAAAAAAATTATTCAGATTGTATTGTGTTTATAAAAAATCAAATCGCCAAAAAGTTTATTAATTCAAAAATAATAAAATTATAAAAATCATAAAAATAATAAAAAAATAAAAATAATAAAAGTAATAAAATAATAAAATAATAAAATAATAATAAAAATAATAAAATAATAAAAATAACAAAAAAATAAAGTATTATTAATTTAATTTAATTTTACTTTAAATTCAAACTAAAATTTATTTTATCGTTTATTTAGATTAACACATAAGTGAGAACATTTATAAATTATTTATTAGTTAAAATTAAATAATCCATCAAATTACATTATAAAAATTAAAATTAGATCGAAAAATTACAAGTGAAAAAACCAGAACAAATTATATCAAGTCATCTCTTTTGACATGGTGAGTGAATAATAATTATAAATTCATGATTTCTTATTATTTTCTTAAAATAAAATTATTTATCATCGGGACGGGGTTTTTTTTTCGAATTTATATATGAAAATGAAAAGGTAATTATTAATTAATTATTTATTTATTTTATACAGTATTTATATTTTCCTTAATAGTTAATACTGACGTAATAAATTTTTTATAAAAAAATTATAAAGAGTAAATTAGTAGTACAATTTAAAGGAAAAATGGTTAAAATCACTTTTTTGACTAGTTATTATTCTTCGATATGATGAAAAGGATGGCGATGATGATCATGATGATGAGTATATTAATGATAATGATGGTGAATACACTTCATTTTAAATCTATCTACTATTAAATTCATATTTATAAAATAATTTTTTGATATTGATGAAAGTGATTCAATATTATAATCTTATTGGAAATCAAGTTTTTAAAGCATAATGGAATCTAACAACAAATCATAAATCAGATGATTTTGTATTTGTTAAGATATCGATCTTTATGACTTATTATACTTTATAACTATAAAATTTACTATTGCAAACAGATACTCGACTAAACTTAAAAATTTTCTATAAAATATTAAAACGCATTATTTGTAATATATATAAAAATTGGGATATTTTATTTAATAAAAATAATAAATGGTGTTTTATAATTTAATAAGTTAAATACAAATAAGAAATATACAACGTTAAAGAAAATTTATAAATTAGATATATCTAAATCGTCATCATCACCTAATTAAAAATAAATAAAAATAAATAAATAATTATGAAATGAAAAATGAAATATAATTGATACTTACTAGCATTTATTTGATAAAAAGATTCTGTTAATTCTTCAAGTTTTTTTTCAAAATTTTTTTCATTTTTAGGTTTTGGAAGATTTGAAAAACTGAGAAGTCTACTAGTATAAATTGCTTGTGGATGTGTTTTGTAGTTAAGTGGAGTTGTAATTGTTGTATTTGTTGCTGTTTGATTTGCAGATAATCCTTCAGCTTCTTTAATTTGTATTGTAATTTCATTATTATTTTTACACGAATTTTTTTTATAATCAAAATTATATTTTTTCAACTCTTCATTTAATTCATAAAAAGTGGGTCGACAGGTAATTCGAGCGTCCCAACATCGCATAATCATTTGTGTAATTAATTTAGGAGCGTGAATCGGAATTTTTGGTCGTAATCCATCACATATTTTCAAAGCCAGATCATTGTCATGTGGCACATCAGGATATGGTGGTAAACCAGTAATTATTTCATAAGCAATAATTGCAAATGAATAAACATCGGCAGCCTTTGTATATTCTTCCCCACTTAATACTTCAGGAGCTATATAGGGCAATACTCCAAAAACATTTCTCTTTTGAGGGTTCTCTACATTTTTCTCAATTAATTTACTTAACCCAAAATCTGAAATATATAAATAATTTCTATTAAAATTATATGATAAAATATTTCCAGGGTGAAAATCCTGATGAACTATGTCAAATTTATGAATTTCTTGGAAATTAGACGTTAAATTTTCTAAATATTTTAGTTTTTTAAGCCAACTAATATTTTTAAAATTATTATTTAAATAATTCCTAAGATTTCCACCTTTTAGATATTCTAAAACCATCATATATTTGTGAGTTTCTGGATCTCTTGTAATTCCATAGAATGAGATCGATGAATATGTTTTCATTATTCTCGAGTGAGTTGCCATCTAAATACATATTTTTAAATAATAATTAACATATTATACATTTTCGAATAAATTTTCAAATTAATTTGAAATATTACTTCACCTCATTTAAGAAATCATCATTAATATCTCCAATACCATCAATCTTTTTTAATACAACTTCACGTCGGCCTTTTCTTACCCATTTTTGATTTTTAATATTCCAATTTTTAATATATCCATCGATCCACTCAGCATAATAAATAGTACCAAATCCACCTTTTGCTATTTCTTCAATACCTTTAAATCTTTCACAAGGTATCCATTCTATTACAATATAATCAAAATCTGAATTTAATTGGGCATCTTGAATAAATTTATCTATTGTTTCATTCCCACTTGTCCATTTATCAAAATTACTTTTGAAACGTATTGAGTTGCACGGTTTGCACCGAAAACCATTATATTCTTGATTGCATTCTTTACATATACTCGGCATTTTTTTGTTCAATTTTCAATTATAGTATGTAAAGGTAGAAGTTCTCTTTTTTTTTTTTTAAAAAAAAAAAAAAAATTAATAATAAATGTACAGCCGAATTTACGTTTCGGGTAAAATAGCTTTGAATATAATTTTATTATATGGAATTGAGTAACAGCAGACTTCAAATTTGTGCTACCAATTGTCCTTTTCTAATTGTGGAACAATTCACGAAATTATCGATTTTGGGATCATCCCATTTAAAGAAATAAATGAAAACTAAAATAAAAAAAATCATCNAATTTTTAATATATCCATCGATCCACTCAGCATAATAAATAGTACCAAATCCACCTTTTGCTATTTCTTCAATACCTTTAAATCTTTCACAAGGTATCCATTCTATTACAATATAATCAAAATCTGAATTTAATTGGGCATCTTGAATAAATTTATCTATTGTTTCATTCCCACTTGTCCATTTATCAAAATTACTTTTGAAACGTATTGAGTTGCACGGTTTGCACCGAAAACCATTATATTCTTGATTGCATTCTTTACATATACTCGGCATTTTTTTGTTCAATTTTCAATTATAGTATGTAAAGGTAGAAGTTCTCTTTTTTTTTTTTTAAAAAAAAAAAAAAAATTAATAATAAATGTACAGCCGAATTTACGTTTCGGGTAAAATAGCTTTGAATATAATTTTATTATATGGAATTGAGTAACAGCAGACTTCAAATTTGTGCTACCAATTGTCCTTTTCTAATTGTGGAACAATTCACGAAATTATCGATTTTGGGATCATCCCATTTAAAGAAATAAATGAAAACTAAAATAAAAAAAATCATCATTCTTCCATTTTTCAATACACTGCACTGTATATATTGACTATTTTAAATTAATTAATATAAAATTGATTAGATCTAATTATATCACTTTTTATTGTTATAATTATTTATATAGCTTTTTTCATTTATTTATCTATATTACACTACTATTTCACCCACATTACATGTTTTATTTCTCTGAATTATAATGATCATGAAGAATTAGTGAACTATAAAAAATAAGATAAAATTTTAATCACAAACAAAGTTAATTGAATTTGTGTTCATATTTAGTGTTAAATTTTATAAACACCGATTATCTCTTGAAACATTTAAAAATCTTCAATATCATAATCTAAATAAATTAACTTATTACAATTAATTACATTTTATTTTATTTTATTTCTGATATGAGAAAATGATTATATTAATTCTTCAAAATTTTCTCATTTTTAGGTTTTAGAAGATTTAAAAAATTGAGAAGTTGATTGATATATTTCCGTATTACATTTATTTTATTCTTTATATTAACGTCCATCATTTGCAAAAAATGATTGAATTCGAAAAAAAGGCACATCGCCTCTTTCAAAGTTCATTCCGACTATGGAAGAAGAAAAATCAATTTAGTTATGACCAGACCAAAGGTAAATTACGTATTTTCTTTCTTTTCTAAAAAATTTATGATTTTTTATTATTATTATTTTTTTTGGACGTTCAAATAAATATATTTAAACATTTTTCAAAATATTTGAACATTCAAACATTATTCAAATTATATGAACATTTAAAAATTATTCAAATCTAATGAAAATTTTAGGTAAAAAAAAATTGGCAAGTTTTATTAGTTTTTTATTATTTATTTTTTTTTGTTATTCTTCATATCTATTATTAAATAATAATAATAATTAAGAATTTAACTATGATTATTACTTTTTTATTTTGTAGATTCAATTTTTTTTTTACAAATATGGTTTTTTATTTTATACGATGAGATGGGAATTTTATTGAAATTTTTTTGGTTTTTTTTTTTCATTTATTAAAAGAACAAATGAATAGTTGAAAAAAATATAACTACCACAAAAAATAATAGACTTGATAATCTTAACCGATAGTATTAGCCTTTTCAGTTATTTTTAAAGATTTAATAAATTAATTTTTTTTGGAATTAATTTTTATATTTAACATTAAAAAACATGTGCATCATAGCGTTCAATAATGTTACATCGTTGAAATATTATATTTTATATTTTAACACTTTTAGTCGATTTCATTATTATTTCCTATTTTTATAAAATCAAAATTACAAACTAAGCTAATTGAATTTGTAAAATGGGATGAAGAATTCATACTCAATGCCTAGTGTTAAGATTTTATTATATTAAAAAAAAACTAATATAATATGTATAGTGTTAAATCAAATAAATCAAATCAACAAATCAATCAAATAAATAAATAAATAGATCAAAATTACGTAAACAACATATAAAAGAATTAATAAATTACTTATAAAAATAATATAATATAAAAATAAACAAAATATAACAAACTTTCTAGGACATAAATTAGCCGTAGATTTAGTTAATTCTTCAAGTTCCCTTCGAAATTTTCTTCTTTTTTTAGTTTCGGAAGACTTGAATATTCGAAAAGTTGACTGGTGTAAATTTCTTGTGGATGTGTTTGATAATTAAGAGGAGTTGTTGTAGTTGTTGTATTGGTTGATTCTTGATTTGCTCAGCTTTTTTAATTTGAATTAAAATTTCTAAATCTTTATTTTTTCCTTTCTCTTAAATAATCTAGATAATCATCATCATAGTATTTCACCTAGTGGGCCTATGCGTAACTCGAGCATCCCAACATCTCATAATTGCTTTTGTAATTAATTTTGGAATATGAAATGGAATTTTTGATCGTAATCCATTGCATATTTTCCTAGCTAAACTTTATCATGTGGAATATCAAGATATGGAGGAAAGCCCGTAACTATTTCGTAAGCAATAATTCCAAATGAATATACATAACAGCTTTTGTATATCCTTCACTGAATCCAACCTTACCCAAGAAATTGGAAGAATGGTCTGACGAAAATTTTATGACTTTAAAAGCAACCTTACAACAATGCTTACCGCTTGTTCGTTATTTTCACATTTCAAATTCAGATGTTATGGATAAAATTAAACCATATAAAAAATTCTAGATAAACAGTTATGGAACGATTTAAAGCAGCATCTTATACTTCCAGACCGACCAATAAAGTCCACAATCCTTCCACCAAGATTGGTTTTAAAACAAAAATTACCAGCAAGAGCAATCGAATTATTTTCAACTATAATCAATGAAGAACATGCGTCGATGATTGCGTCATGGATTGATAATCGACCAACAAGTTATTCTTCAAGAGAGAATCCATATGAATTTCAATTAATTTTTCGAGGAATTAAAGACGGATTTTCTCCAAGAACTTTTTGGAATATTTGCGATGGGCATTCTAACACNATTTGAATTAAAATTTCTAAATCTTTATTTTTTCCTTTCTCTTAAATAATCTAGATAATCATCATCATAGTATTTCACCTAGTGGGCCTATGCGTAACTCGAGCATCCCAACATCTCATAATTGCTTTTGTAATTAATTTTGGAATATGAAATGGAATTTTTGATCGTAATCCATTGCATATTTTCCTAGCTAAACTTTATCATGTGGAATATCAAGATATGGAGGAAAGCCCGTAACTATTTCGTAAGCAATAATTCCAAATGAATATACATAACAGCTTTTGTATATCCTTCACTGAATCCAACCTTACCCAAGAAATTGGAAGAATGGTCTGACGAAAATTTTATGACTTTAAAAGCAACCTTACAACAATGCTTACCGCTTGTTCGTTATTTTCACATTTCAAATTCAGATGTTATGGATAAAATTAAACCATATAAAAAATTCTAGATAAACAGTTATGGAACGATTTAAAGCAGCATCTTATACTTCCAGACCGACCAATAAAGTCCACAATCCTTCCACCAAGATTGGTTTTAAAACAAAAATTACCAGCAAGAGCAATCGAATTATTTTCAACTATAATCAATGAAGAACATGCGTCGATGATTGCGTCATGGATTGATAATCGACCAACAAGTTATTCTTCAAGAGAGAATCCATATGAATTTCAATTAATTTTTCGAGGAATTAAAGACGGATTTTCTCCAAGAACTTTTTGGAATATTTGCGATGGGCATTCTAACACAATTGTGGTTACTAAAGTTAAAGGAACAAATGAAATTCTCGGAGGATTTAATCCTTTAGCTTGGGATAAAACAAAAGAGGGGTGGATGAAAACAGATGAGAGTTTTATATTTTCATTTAAAGATGTTAACATTCGTAATCCAATTCTTAGCAGAGTTGAAAATGAGGATCATGCTTTATGGTATCCTTTAGATAAAGATAGATATGGTCCATATTTTGGAGATTGTGAATTCATGATTAAATTATCCGTATTAAATTTTACTCAGAATACGGAAAGTTTTTGTAGGAATACTAGTAATTATGAAAAACCTATTAGAAAAACTGAGGATAGATTTTCCATTATAGATTATGATGTATTTAAAGTTGTTAAAAAATCGATCTAAAGTTTTTTTTTACTTTTTTTTTAATTTGAAATAAATAAATTATCACATTTTCGCATAGAAAATTATTTATATAATAACGTTCGCTAGAGAGTGGCTCACAAATATTTCATTTACTTATTTTAATGTAAAATAAAGTTATTTTTACATCTTAAATTTAAATTTTCAATTGTATTAATATTATTGGAAGACATGTACATATATATATTTAATTATACAGTATATACTGAGCTGTTAGGAATTTTAGAGATATCTGAATAATCTCCAATTATTATATGGACTAATTTTTTATGATAAACTATACTTTTATTCAGTAGTTGATTGCAATGTACTATTTAAAGATTGAAAATGCTATTGGTTCTTCAAAATCCAGACAATGACTTCAATTGATTATAAATATTCCAGAAGATACTTATAGACTTTTCGATTATTTAAGTCTTCCAAATCTAATTATAATGAAAATTTTGAAAAAGAACTCGGAGAATTAAGAAAATCTACTTCTGTTTTAAGTATTAATTTTATTTATATTAATATATAATATTTTATTTGGTTTTTTATCATAAAATAAGAATTTATTTAATTTATTTCTATCTTTAACATCCAATTTTAAACATTTTAAATATCTAAATATTTTTTAAATTTTATAGTATTTTGGATGAAAATTTCATCAGGAATTTCTTTTTATTATGTTATGAAGTAATTTTGCATATAAAAATAAAATTAAATAAATTAAATAAAATATAAAAATCTTACTTTGCATAGTCTCGAACTCAGGATCACAGATCTGTAACAAGGTAAGTAATATAAAAAATTACTCGACACTCAGATCACAAAGAAGAAAAGTAAGATTAAAATATGTAATAAAAAAAAGATAAAAAATACATATAAATTGAGATTCACCTTCAAATTCAAGCTTGAAAAAAAATAAAATAATATATTTAAAACTTTAATAAGAAATAAAAAATTTAGAATCGGAGCTTCAGATTCTTAGTGATGTATAAAACTTTAATAATGAAAAATAAAGTTGAAAAGTTTATATAATATCTATTTATTTAACCACTATCAGTTTCAAAACTATTTCTAAACTAGGAAGCGGGAGTCCGGAGCAATATTAATTGACAATTGAATTGGTTTAAATCAATTAATTTAATTAATTTGAACGTCAATTAATGTAGCAACTATGAATAAGATTTAAATAAATAATTACAGAACAAAATATTTATTTTACAAGTTTTAAAAATTTCTTTTTGATTTTATTGCTTCAAATTTAAAAAAAATTCATTGTTACAAATAAGTAAAAACAAATTTTTAAATAACAACAATGATTAAATAGTCACTAAAAATTTAAGCCAATAAAATTATAATTCAGAAATACTAAATATAAATATGCATTTAATAGTAATTGGTAAAATTAAATAAGAAAAATAAATTAAAAATAATAAATAATTACTCATCATCTATCTTTCTCGGGATCTAATGATTGGAATGTAGAAAAATTTATTACATTAGTATTGTGAAATAATTTATAGCCATAAATTATTAAGGATTATGACTAATTAATTAAGAATTACCTTCCGGATTCTTGTGTTATTGTGTTATCGCTCAATTGATTTCGGAATTGTTACCGAAATTATTTAAATTATTTATTTAATATCAATGTATTTTTACTTACATTTATTTTATTTTTCTTTCGGACTTTTAGAGAGAATTTGCAACCATGCAATATTATTCTTATATATCTCACGCAATTCTATTGAACGACAAATGTTATAAATAATGTTTCTAGCGTAACTTATAATGATAAATTCTATTTTTTTTATTGGGAATTGGGATTTCTTTCATTAGTTGGTTTAGATGATAATTGTTGGATTGTTATCTGGTTCTTTGAAGTTGATAAATGTTGTGGATTTTTAATTATATTTCACAAGTGGATTTCACAATATCAACCCAAGTATCTAGCAAGAACTTCTTAAAATACGCCATAAAAATACGACTCGTTGAACTAAATAATAACCACCAACTATTTCGTCAGTATCAGTTATCGCACTCAATTGTGTCAGTATGCAAATATTATATTACTTCAAACATTTTACACGTTTCATTTCAAAAAAAAAAAAATTTACTCTTTATTGATGGCATCCATCACTTTTTTTTTTGAATGTTGTGATTAAGCAGATAAAATTAGTACTGAAAAAATCTTTCAGAGTCCTTTAGACAATATTACCTTAATCAGATAAAATTAACTTTTTTTATATCAAAAAGATAATTTCTGGAATTATTAATTACACTTTCCTTGAATGGCTTGGTAAAATTACAGTATTCTGATATAATCAAGTATCAAAAAGATTTTAATAATTTTATGTTCAGATGTATATCTCANTGTTGGATTGTTATCTGGTTCTTTGAAGTTGATAAATGTTGTGGATTTTTAATTATATTTCACAAGTGGATTTCACAATATCAACCCAAGTATCTAGCAAGAACTTCTTAAAATACGCCATAAAAATACGACTCGTTGAACTAAATAATAACCACCAACTATTTCGTCAGTATCAGTTATCGCACTCAATTGTGTCAGTATGCAAATATTATATTACTTCAAACATTTTACACGTTTCATTTCAAAAAAAAAAAAATTTACTCTTTATTGATGGCATCCATCACTTTTTTTTTTGAATGTTGTGATTAAGCAGATAAAATTAGTACTGAAAAAATCTTTCAGAGTCCTTTAGACAATATTACCTTAATCAGATAAAATTAACTTTTTTTATATCAAAAAGATAATTTCTGGAATTATTAATTACACTTTCCTTGAATGGCTTGGTAAAATTACAGTATTCTGATATAATCAAGTATCAAAAAGATTTTAATAATTTTATGTTCAGATGTATATCTCAGTAGGGAATTACACGGACTAAGTTGACTACATGAATAATATGAACTATACAGATTACAAGGATTGAATTATCAAATCCATGAGAGAAAAAAAGGATCGATAACTGATGTTCATTAGAGACATTAGAATTATCCACACTCTTTTTTTCATTTATATTTAGTGACTGACGATCTTAGAATTAATTTGATGGATTATTATTTATTACTAATAAATTAATAAATAATAATAATAGTAAAGTCCTAATTCCCACTCCCCATTCCCGCTTTAAAATAAAAAAAATATCCCTCAGCCAACAATCTAGGTGCTCTGGCTCTGATGTATAGTTAACTATCATAGAAAATAGTGTACAGCCAACCATACATCAGAAGTGTGCCAGTGTATTGACCTTTTGCTCATTAAGAAACCATAATCCCGTACAACCAAGAAAGTGGGAAATCTTCTCTTGCCTAAGTAAAGACTTCCCACTTTCTAAGCGAACAGTAAAATCATTCCTTAATAAGAAAGACCAACAATAATTCATTGAATCTTCTCACCAGAAACCGCAATCCCATCACTCACTAAGAAAATACACATTTGTTTTGTTGCCAAAACAAATCCATAAATTCTTAGCAAGCGATAGTAAAACCATTTCTTGATAAGAAGAGAACTATGAAAGTTCTTAACAAGAAATAGAACAATTAAGTTCTGAATGTTCGAGGAAAAAAATTTAGGTGGGAAAAGGGGGGTATTAATAGCTTTTTCAATTTTTTTGAGATTATGGGACGTATCGGTCACACTAGTTAGCTATGACTTATGGTATCATTATAATCATACGCCTCGCTAATCACCGCATGTCAATCTCATGTGCAAATGTTAAAACACTATGATGATCTTTTTTTAATAATATATATTATATTAATATAAATACAGAATCGGAGACTCAAATCTTGCATACATAAAATATTGTATATTATATTAAATTATTAAATTACTTACCAATTTGGTGTGTCATCACAATTTTTTTCTTTATCGGGTCTAGAATTTTTTAATAATGAACAATAATTCTTATTGTTCACATTAATGCAGCTCATAAATTTTCAAAAGAAAAATATATCATGTCTTTGCTCATTATTAAAATGTATAATTAATGTGAATAAGGCCATGATATTAAAATTTGAAAATTGTATTTTGCATGCATGAAAAGTTTTTTTTTTTTTTAATAAATTTATAAATAAAAAAGGTAGCAAAATTTCTCAAGATTTTTTTCCTTTTTTTTACACACTCTTTCTTGTTTTGATAAATATTATTTCCTTTTTTTCATTTTTCTTTGAATTATTAAATATAAGGTCATATGAATTAAATAAAATCCTTGGTTCAAATATTTATTATTTATTCATATTAATAAATAATACAACCAATTATTTGTATAAATCTTAATCTCATAATCAATGTATTTAAACATTGTATTTGAACATTAATAAATTACATAATCAATCAATTATAATAAAAATTAAAATACCTCTTGTAATGAATTAATGAATTACGAATTGAAAAAAGTTTATCATGAACATTATAACTTAATAAATTAATAAAGATCATAAAAATAATAAACATAATAAAATTAAAATAACAATAATTCACCCTAGTTTATGAATTTTTGTAATACATATAATATGTGTATTAAGTTTTCTTTTTTAAAAAAAAAAATAGATGAAAATGGTAAAATAACAAGATTTTGGGGTCATGTGGGTCAAAATATTATCTCTGCAAATGATTTTTTGTAACGACTCCGTCAGATGATTAAATCCGAGGGAGGAAATTATAAAAGAATCTTACATCGAAACATAAATTTTGATACTTATTGATTGATTTTTTTAAAAAAATATAAAATTCAGTCTTAAATACTATAAAAAAAATGTCATCTTGTACATGCCCAGAATGCAATTTAGAATATAGTAAATATAATTGGTGCAAACCATGTAACTCTAAACGTTTCCAAAATGATTTTAATAATTGGACAAGTGGAAATGACAAAATAGATAAATTCATTCAAGATGCTCAACTAAATGCTGATATAAATTGGGAAGCAATAGAATGGATATCTTATGATAGGTTTAAAGATGTTAAACAAATAGGTAAAGGTGGATTTGGAACAATACATTATGCTAGATGGAATGGTGGACCAATTAAAGAATGGGATATTGAAAATCAACAATGGAAAAGATATCAATACGAAGATGGAGTAAAAGTGGCATTAAAAAAGTTTGATAACTTTGTGAATTTCAACGATGTCTTAAATGAGGTAAATATTTTAATTAATATTTAAATTTAATTTTCAAATTATTATATAAAGTTTTAAATATAAATTAAAATGTTTATATTATTAGATGGTAATTCACTTTAAAACATACTGTTCCGAAGATGACACTTCAATTGGATTTTATGGAATTACACAAGATCCAGAAACACATTCATATATGATGGTTTTAGATTATGCATCAGATGGAAATCTTCGAGAATATTTAAAAATTAATTTTAATAATATTAATTGGAAGCACAAATTATATATTTTGCTGGAATTATCTTTAA
Source organism: Diversispora epigaea (assembly GCA_003547095.1). Classification (NCBI taxonomy): domain Eukaryota; kingdom Fungi; phylum Glomeromycota; class Glomeromycetes; order Diversisporales; family Diversisporaceae; genus Diversispora; species Diversispora epigaea. The sequence goes on along the minus strand of PQFF01000068.1, from coordinate 259,942 downwards.
GATTGAAGAATATTCATGAATTAGATATAGTTCACCAAGACTTTCATCCTGGAAATATTTTATCATATAATTTTAAAGGTGGTTTAGAGATTTCAGATTTTGGATTGAGTAAACTAATAGGGACAAATCCAAATAATCCCGAAAAAAAGAATATATTTGGTGTATTACCATATATTGCTCCAGAGGTATTAAGCGGTGATGAAGAATATACAAAAGCTGCTGATGTATATTCGTATGGAATTATTGCTTACGAAATAGTTACGGGCATTCCTCCATACCCTGATATACCACATGATGAAGATTTGGCTATGAAAATATGCAATGGATTACGACCAAAAATTCCATTTCATATTCCAAAATTAATTACAAGAATCATTATGAGGTGTTGGGATGCTCGAGTTACACATAGACCCACTTTTAAAGGATTACGTGATGAGTTGGATAAATACAGGAATGATTATTTATACGAAGAGAAAAATAAAGATTCAGAAATTAGAATTCAAATTAAAAAAGCTGAAGAATTTTCAGCAAATCAAGAATCAACCAATACAACAACTACAACTCCTCTCAATTATCAAACACATCCACAAGCAATTTATACCAGTCGACTTCTCAATTATTCAAAACTTCCAAAACCCAAGAACGAAGAAAATTTTGAAAGAGAACTTGAAGAATTAACTAAATCTTTTTCTCAAATAAATACTAGTAAGTATCAATTAAACCAATTTAATTTTTAATTTTTATTTTCTGATTAATTATATTAATTTATTTATTTAGATGATGATATTGGTGAATTCTAAATATTATAAATATTTTATTATTTTTATTTTTATATATAAATATTTTTGTAGAAATTCAATTAAGTTAGTTTGTAAGCCTATTCGCATAACTTTAACCATTTTAATAACTTTTAAAATAAATAAATAAATAACTGTTGCTAATAATTTCATTAATCTATTTTTTTGAATGATAATTGATTAAATAAGAAATGATTGATATAAAAATTAATTCGATAAATTAAATTTAATTATCGTAATAAACCTCAGGCTTTGGAGCATATTGTTATACCACAAGCTCACACAGAACTACATAATTTTTTTTACTAAACTGGACCAACAAGATTTTCTTCATTTTCTTCTTCCAATAGTCGGAATGAACTTTGAAAGAAGGATGTGGGTCCTTTTTTTTGAATTCGATTATTTTCTGTGAATAATGGATGTTAATATAAAGAATAAATTTAATGTAGTGCGGAAATCAATAAAGAAACAAATTAATAATAATTTTACCTCGATTAAGGCACGTTTTTCAACATCCATCGATAAATCTTGGCACATTTAACATAATAATTATTGTAGGCGAGATACTTCTTGTGAAAGCAATTAATATACTTCGTCAACAGATTCAACTATAAAGCAATAATAAATAGTAAATAAAAAATATAAAAAGTTAATTATAAATAAATTAAAAAATTCCATATTATAAAATGTAATATCACATAGTAATAATAATAATAATTATTATTATTAGATGTTATTTTACTTACTTTTTTTGTAAACTCAAAGAATTTATGACGTTCATATTGGTGAATCAAACATTTATCCCAAAGATCAACCAATTATACTGTTAAAAAAATAATAAATAGTGATAAATAATAAATAAATAAAAAATAATAAATGATAAATAAATAATAAATAAATAAATAATAATAAATAATAATAAATAATAAATTATAATCAATATTAATAATACCTCTTCAATGACTTTTTGAATAATAGCTCTCATAATTTCTCTTAAATTATTTATTTTTTATTATATTTTTATAGTTTAATAATAAATTAATTCAATAAATAAATAAATTCAATAAATAAATAAATAAATTAAATACTCTTCATCTAAATTCTTATCACAGTTAAATCCTTTCCTCCGCGGGAATTTTCAATTCCCCATATAAATGTTTTACATCGCAAGTTTCCCTTTTCTAGCTTGATAATTATCCTTAAAATTTCTAATTGATCGAAACTTAACATTTATCCCGTGGATAGATCCATCGATCGAAACTTAACATTTATCCCGTAGATAGATCCATTGAAATTCTTGAATTTATTGAGTTAGTTTGGACCAAATAATCTGATTCATCATTACTATTGTTATTATTATTCTCGATTTTTGATGATCTCTTGTAATGCTTCAAAAAGTTCCTTGCGATTACTCTTATTAGCGAACAAAATATTCCTTTATCTGTCTCACCATGCGGAGTGTAATGATGAAGTTGAATTGCACATTCTTCAAATGATTTACGTAGTGTGGCCTAGTTATATATAGATATATATAGATATATATATTTATATTATATTTTAATTTACGTGGGATTGCAGGCGTGAATGAATATGTAATTAAATGGAATTAAAATAATTAAAATAATTAAAATAATAATAATAATTAAAATAATAATAATAATTAAAATAATTATATAATTAAAATAATAATAATTAAAGATTACATACCACAATTCGGACAATTTCATCATATTTTTCAGTAGTCAAATAATAGTGATTTATAAATAATAATTTATAATAAATTATTGCCTAAATAATAATATGTAGAAATAATAAAAAATTATTATATCAAAACCAGTAAAACTACTGAAGAACTCAGAAAAGCTACAAGAAAATAAATTAATAAAATAAATAAATATAAATAAATATAAATAAAATAAAATAAAATAAAATAAATTAAATTAAATTAAATTAAATTAATAATAAATTAAACTAAATTAAATTAATAATAAATTAAACTAAATTAAATTAATAATAAATTAAATAAAAAATAAAATAAAATAAATAAAATAGAAGTAAATTAAATTTAATTACCTCGATTGATATTCACTATTCAATTCTTTAACAAACACTGATAAATGTTTCACCCGTGTTTTAACATTATTTTTCATAGTAGCTTCTTATAAAGAACAACACGTTGGATATTTTAATAATAAAATAAATATAATAATATTTAATAATAATTAATAATTAATTAAAAATTATAATAAAATCAAATACCTCTTAAAATAAATTAATGAATTATGAATAGAAAAAAGTTTATCACGAGTATTATAACTTAATTCATAACTTATCGAAAATATTTATGAACTTGATTATTCATTCATTTATCATGATTATAAATAAATAAAAAATAGAATATAAAATTTAAATCATTCATTATTATTATTATTAAAAAAAAAAGAAACGAGAAAGAGAAGAAAGTAAAAGAAATCTTGTTCATCGTTCCTGAAATAATGCATGTTGACGATCATTATTATGTAATGGTTTATAGTCACTTCATCTTATGCACTTGAATACACAATTTTATAATTGATTTTCTTGAGATTTTCTCGAATACAGTAAAATTCTTCGATTATGCACGATAAAAAATTATTTTATAAACTGCAGTGGTTAGGCAGAAAAGTTGTATGAAATTTTTATATTTTGATTTTAAAATGGAAATCTGGATTTTTCCTTTGATGCGCAGGTAATTAATGAAATAAATTTAATAAAATACTAATGAAACAAGAAAACAATGATCCCGGAAAAAAAATCTAAAATTAAAACTATCCCTGGAATTTTTATTGGGAATGGGTATGGCCTATTGAAGCACCTTTAGCAGGTTATATTCAAGCAAAAGCACTTCCATATATTGGTTCTTGGATCTAATTTTCTCCGGCTATAATTTCTAATTTATGTAATGATTCAATTGAACAACCACAACCCATGGTATCAACACATACGCAAGCATTTTCAAAATGGACAATGCCCATGCCTCATTTGAATGGTATATATAATGTCTTTTGTTTACTAATATTAATAAATTTATTTGATATTAATATGTCAGGTAAAAAATTATTTATTACAATAATTATATAATTAGTTTCAAAAAATATTTTCATTATTTTTACTTATAAATATACAATGTATTAAAAAAAAAGTAACCAAAAAAAGGATTATATTAATTCTAAGTTTTTTCAGAATTTCCTATTTTTAGGTTTTAGAAGATTTGAAAAATTGAGAAGTCGATTGCTTGTGGATGGTTTTTGTAATTAAACGGAGTTGTAATTGTATCAGTTGTTTGGTTTTTGAAAATTTCTTTAGCTTTAAGTTGAATTGTAATTTCATTATTATTTTAACGATAATACTCGTATTTTTCCAACTCTTTAATTCTTCATTTTATAATTCGAGCATCCCAACATCGTATGATCATTTTCGTAATTAATTTAGGTGTTTGAAATGGAATTTTTGGTCGAAAACCATTACATATTTTGTTAACCAAATCTACACATCATGATATGGGGGAATTCCAGTAATTATTTCATAGGCAACAAATGCCAGCCTTTTTATATGGGGTTAACTATATCTAATTTATGAATTTTCAGAGATTCATTAGCTAAATTGTATAAATGCACTAATTTATTATTCCATCTAAATTTTATTTAAATAATTTCTAAGACTTCCACCTTCATAATATTCTAAAACCATCATATATTCATGAGTTTCTAGATCTTTTGTAATTCCATAAAGTGTAGTTGATGTCATTTCAACATTTGTTCTCAAGAGAATTGCCATATAAATAACATATTTTTTAAATTATTATTAATTTATTATATATTTTCAAATAAATTTTCGTATTAATTTAAAATATTTACCTCATTTGGGAAATTTTTACTTATATCTACAAGAGCATCCCTTTCACACAGATCAATATATTCATCAGCCACTTAGTGAAATAAATAGTACCATAATCAACTTTTGTTATTTGTTTAATATGGATCCATTCTAGAATATTATTACCACCTGTGTATCTTGAATAAATTTATCAATCGTCATTTTCATTTATCAAAATCTTTTTGAAATGTGTCGAGTTACACGGTTGGCACCATCCGTCACCAACCATCATATTCTTGATTGCATTCGTTGTATTTATAATAATATGTCATTATTTATTCGGAAAGTAGAAGTTTCTTTTTCTTAAAAAAAAAGGTTGGATTATAGAATTTAAACAGATATAACATCATAAATTAAATTTCAAGTTAAATCAAGCTTAGCTAAGTAAATAATTTATTGTATCATATCATAAATAAATTTAATTATCTGTACCAATTCATTAACTCAAGATTTTATTAGAAAATAAAACAAAATTAACTTCATCTCCTTTTTCTTCATTTTCTTCTATTATTATGTGTAGGAGTGGTGTTTATGAATTTTTATTAGAAGCCTGTTTGTTACAGCCTTAAATATTTTACCATATTGCTGATTAATTTAAGCAATGATTGAAAAATCTGAAATTTCTTATATTAATTTTTGAAGAATTCCACTTATAATTTCTTAGATATATCATTTTTCAGGAAAAGAATGCAACTTTTTCTATTATGGGGGAAGATTCTAAGTTCTCGTCAGTTCGACAATTAAAATAAATTAAAATGAGCTTTGAATTAGCATTAAATTTTGTCGGGATTCATAAATTAGACATCCGGGAAATATTTTATCATATAATTTTAATGATATTGGATTTGATACCGTTAATTTAATTGGGAAAAATGCAGAAAAAATAAATAAAAGCCGCTGGTTTCAATTATTGCTTATGAAATAGTTTCTTGCCCCATGATGGTAAGCTGAGTTTGCTTTGAAAATATGTAACAGATTACGACCAAAAATTCCATTTCATATTTTCAAATTAATTACAAATGATTATAAGATGCTCGAATCACACATTTGAAGGGATGAAAAAATATTATTCTGATTATGATGAAGAAAATAATAATAAAATTTTGCAAATGAAGCAACAACTGATACAACAACTACAATTCCACTTAGTAGACTTTCAATTTTTCAAACCTAAGAATGAAGAAAATTTTGAAAAGAATTAACAGAATCTTTTTCTTATAATTACCAGTAGGTTTCAATTATACATATACATTATATTTTATTTATTTTATTTCCTGATTAATCATATTGATTTATTTTTTGTTTAGATGATGATAACGACGAATTCTAAATATTATATATAATTTTGTAGAAATTCAATTAAATTAGTTTGTAGGCCTATTCGCATAACTTTAACCATTTTTAATAACATTAATAATTTATTTTTTAAATCGTGAAACAATTCACGAAATTATAATTTTTAGATAATTCTGTTACGAATAAGGTGTTGGTTTAAAAAAAATAATAAAATAAAAAAAAAAAATAAATAAAAAAAAAATAATTCCTTTCTTTCATTTTTAAACGTATTTTAATAATTGATTAGATTCAATAGAAGATCTATTATATGGTTTTTATTTATTTATTTATATTACATTAATATTTTAACACCAAATATTGATATAAAATTTTATTTTATATGAAGATTATTATTATTATTATTATCTGACGTTGATTCTAACCGTTTTAATTATCTAGTTGTTGTTGTTGTCATCTTAAAATTTGCAGTTCTAATTTTGTTTTNTTTTGAAAAGAATTAACAGAATCTTTTTCTTATAATTACCAGTAGGTTTCAATTATACATATACATTATATTTTATTTATTTTATTTCCTGATTAATCATATTGATTTATTTTTTGTTTAGATGATGATAACGACGAATTCTAAATATTATATATAATTTTGTAGAAATTCAATTAAATTAGTTTGTAGGCCTATTCGCATAACTTTAACCATTTTTAATAACATTAATAATTTATTTTTTAAATCGTGAAACAATTCACGAAATTATAATTTTTAGATAATTCTGTTACGAATAAGGTGTTGGTTTAAAAAAAATAATAAAATAAAAAAAAAAAATAAATAAAAAAAAAATAATTCCTTTCTTTCATTTTTAAACGTATTTTAATAATTGATTAGATTCAATAGAAGATCTATTATATGGTTTTTATTTATTTATTTATATTACATTAATATTTTAACACCAAATATTGATATAAAATTTTATTTTATATGAAGATTATTATTATTATTATTATCTGACGTTGATTCTAACCGTTTTAATTATCTAGTTGTTGTTGTTGTCATCTTAAAATTTGCAGTTCTAATTTTGTTTTAACTGTTGTGAATGTAACAGTCAGTTTTGATGATTATGTTGTTGTTACTATTGATTTAATTGTTGTTGGTGCCGACTTGTAGTTGTTTTTTTTGTAGTTATTTCAGTTGGCCTTGTTGTTTCTTTTGTTTTCGTTAAAAAATAAAAATAAGATTTGTATTTTTCAACTTAAAGTTTTTTGGGAAAAATAAAATATGATGTTTCGGAGTTAAAATAAAAATAAATAAAAGATAATGAACCTTCGATTTTAAAAAAAATTATTTAAGGAATTCACATCATTTCTTTCATGTTATGAAATCTTAAAATAATAAATATGTAATATATACTTTAATGTTATTGCTTTTACTAATTTGAAGATTCTTTCTTTTAAAAGAAAAAAAAATATGTACAGTATATTCAATTTTTTAATATAAAAAAAAAAATACATACGTATATAGTTATATGATATAAGTACAAGAAAAATACGCGTGACTCTATGATACACAGTATCATACTTACAAACACATTAATATTGCAAGAAAAATACGCGTGACTCTATGATACACAGTATCNTTTTTTTTGTAGTTATTTCAGTTGGCCTTGTTGTTTCTTTTGTTTTCGTTAAAAAATAAAAATAAGATTTGTATTTTTCAACTTAAAGTTTTTTGGGAAAAATAAAATATGATGTTTCGGAGTTAAAATAAAAATAAATAAAAGATAATGAACCTTCGATTTTAAAAAAAATTATTTAAGGAATTCACATCATTTCTTTCATGTTATGAAATCTTAAAATAATAAATATGTAATATATACTTTAATGTTATTGCTTTTACTAATTTGAAGATTCTTTCTTTTAAAAGAAAAAAAAATATGTACAGTATATTCAATTTTTTAATATAAAAAAAAAAATACATACGTATATAGTTATATGATATAAGTACAAGAAAAATACGCGTGACTCTATGATACACAGTATCATACTTACAAACACATTAATATTGCAAGAAAAATACGCGTGACTCTATGATACACAGTATCCGAATTAGAAAAACATTGCATATTTGTCATACTTACAAACACATTAATATTGTTTCCCATTTTGTTATTTTCGACTCAATAATTTACAAAAAGAAAATGTCTTTAAAATTTTTTGACAAGTTATCTCAAAACTTTATTGAACTTCTTAACGATAAAGACGACTACAATGTAATCATCGAAGTTGAAAATAAGAGAAAATCTTTAACCGCACATTCTAATGTATTGAAATATCGATCATCTTATTTCCGTCAGGAATTAGAAAATATTCAGCCAAATGAGAATAATATTAAAATATTTAACAAGCCAAGTGTATCCGCTCAAATTTTTAATGTTATTCTTCAGTAAGTTGTTAATGATAATAATATAAATATTATTGCCTATATTGAATCATTTTATTAATTCATTAATTATTTAATCATTTTTTTTAAGATATATTTATGGAGGAATTGTTAATTTGGAAAATACTGAAACTAGATTCGTTTATGACTTAATGTTAATTACTGATGAATTCAAACTTGAGGAATTAACAAATAGATTAGAAACCTTTCTTATTGAAAATAAAGGCTCACGGTTGAGGACCCATTTTTCTCTTATTTATAATTCCATCTTTAGTAGAAACGGTTTTAAAAAATTAGAAAATTTTTGTAATGATATTGTTGTAAAGTATCCAAACTTTATTTTTGATGCTAATAATTTTACTTCTCTCAAAGAATCTGCGTTGGTCTCTCTTCTCGAACGAGATGATTTGCAGATGGAAGAAGTTAAAATTTGGGATTATGTCATCAAGTGGGGTATTGCTCAAACTTCAACTCTTCCTATAAACCTTGATGAATGGACCAAAGAAAATTTCCTTACACTTAAGACTACTCTACAACAATGCTTACCACACATTCGCTATTTTCAACTTTCAAATATTGAAATTTATGATTCAATCAAGCCCTATAAAAAAATTCTTGACAAACAACTTTGGGAAGATATCAATCAATATCTATCCATTCCTGATCGACCAGTGAAATCAACTATTTTACCAGTAAGATCAGTCTTGGTTACTGAATTACCTCCTCGTACAAAAGAATCAAAAGAAACCTTTTCAACTATTATTTCTGAAGATCACGCTGCAGAAATTTCTAGTTGGATTGATCGTAAAACAACAACTTATTCAACAACAAACACTCCGTATAAATTTGAATTGATTTTGCGCGGAACCAAAGATGGATTTGCTCCACAAACATTTTGGAATATCTGTCATGGTCACGCTCGTACAGTTGTCGTGGCAAAAATTAAAGGAACTGATGAAATTATTGGAGGTTATAATCCTTTGGCATGGGATAATACTTATGATGGTAAATCTAATAAATGGATGGAAACAAAAGATAGTTTCATTTTCTCCTTAAAAAATGGAAATATTCAAAATTCAATTTTTAGCAGAGTAAATGATACCCAATTTGCAATTCTTAATGTATGCAAAAATTATCAAAAAGTTTATGGCCCATATTTTGGATATGGTTTTTGTTTGAATAGTAATGAATCTAATTTTAATTTAGATAATAATAACTTCAGTAATTTGGTTTCACATTTTTATGAAAAACCTATAAGAAAATCAAGTAACAGCTTTTCCACTGATAATTATGAAGTATTTAAAGTTAGAAAATCTTAAACATGAAAAAAGAAATGTTTTTATCATATAGTATTTATTAAATAAACATAAAATTTAAGTTTTATTTATTTGCCAAATTTACTATAATAAATGGGTGTGTTCACATTCGGATTGGATTTGGATTGGATTGGTTGGGGTTACATGAATCGTGTTCACATAAAACGGATTGGATTCGTTAATCCAAAATTCAATCTGGATTGGATAATCATTATTTAAATTTCAATCTACCTCATCATTGGTAAAATAAACTCATGTGATTTACTTGTGAACAGGATTGATCAACATTTGGATTGGATCAATCAAACTTCAATCTGGATTATATGTGGATTAATCCAATCCAAATCCAAATCTCTATGTGAACGCACCCCTTATCTCAAAATGGATTTTCTTATCCAAAAATAGATTATCTTATCCCAAAACATATTTATAATATGAAATTTTGATTTTCTGATCTTGTCTCAAAATGTATTATTTCAAAATTAAATTTTTTTTAACTTATTACAAAACAGATTTATATTATTATATTTTTATTATTGTTATTTTTATTTATTTCAGTTAAGTAGGTTCCTCTGATAATTATATAATATTTATACAATAGAAATTATCATAATAGTTTAATAGTATTAATTTTTATTTGTAATGAAAATAATAGTGAAAACTAACCAAGGATATGAGTGAAATGGTGAATTAATAAAAATAAGTGATATAGAATAAGCAAGTTCATATAAGCCTGTTAAATGATTCTTCTTTGTGTAGTGAATAAAACCTAAATTATTTTTTATTAAATTTAATTATTTAGAAATTTTTTGAATTCTTTTCAACAGAAAAAAATATATAGAAAAACATAATTTTACGATATTATTTTTTTGCAATTATTCAGTTATCAATTTCTTAGCAAATTCTTTAATAAAGTTGTTTAATATAGGATGAGTTAATAAAGTTTGTTATTTATTATCAAAAAATTTTCACCAAAGAATAACTAATACATCAGATCTAATCACTTTCTGTTAATGACCCAAAATTAAATAAAAATTTATCAAAAGTTTAATATATCATTATTGGTGAAACTTCTATGATAACTATACAAAAGTTGTTATTTCTTAAATATTGCATAGCTACATAAAAAAAATCATTTAGAATTTGGAGGAATTTCAGTTCTCTTAATTGGGGATCCTTACCAATTGCCACCAGTTGATATAGATAAAATCTCCAGTGTGGAAAATTTCTTTCCATTATTTCTTACTACTTTTCATTGTCAACAAACTGATCCAACATTTTATCAAAGGTTAGAGAAACTTAGAATAGGAATATTAGATCCACAAACTAAATTAGTAATAGCATAAAAGATACAACAATAATTAATCAAATTATTGGGAACAACCTTCCTCCAAAAGGGGAGGTCCCTATCTATCAATTGCTAAAAATTATATGAAAGGTCTTCAAGTCAGATGAAACTGATAAAATATTTTATCATTATATTTTAAAAGAAGTTGCATTTGTAATATTTTTAAATAATTCTTTAGGTGTGTTCTGACAATTGTTAATGAAAACATGGTTAAAGTAGCCTTTCTATTAAAAACTGGAATTTCAATAGTTTTTGTCACTGGTTATTCTAGGGTTAATTGATTCAATCCCTCCAAAATGCATTTGCATTGAAATACCAAAACTCAAAGATTGACAATTCCCATATTACAGTATCTCTAGATGAATCAAGTTTTGCTGATGGGCAAACATATATTGCATTGATCAAAGCATAATGAAATGTCAATAAAAGCAGATGCTAAAGTGTTTGCTGAATATAATGGAATTATTTTTTAGGAGAATAAATCAATTAAGCATATTTTATTGTAAATGTTTTGTATCATGGTATAATTTTCGCACTATCTCTATAAAAACTTTTTTACTTAAAATGAGTCAAATTAAATATACGAATACAAAGCTCCCTCTAACTTAGACCTCTTGTTATTATTTTAGATAATTTTTTTTAAGAATAAAAATGATTTCATCTTTTCATTTTATACACTGTCAGTACATGGTATATTTTGACTATTTTAATTTATAAAGATTGAATATAAGATTAATTATATCACATTTTATTGTTTATTATATATCCATCTACCTGGTATTACATTATATTTATTTATATTCCGCCACCAAAATATTGATATATTAATATAATTTTTATGCATATTCAATTTTTATGTATTATAAAGAGAATTAGTGAAATAAATAAAAAAATAAAGTAATCATTAATACATATATATAAAAAAGTGTAATATAATAAAAAAAAATATTTGTACCATTGACGATCATCCAAATCATTAACTCACGACTAATTATTTCCCATTCGTGACTTTCAATTCAAACAACCTTTCCAATAATACTTTCTAATTTTTTCTAATTAATCAATTGATATTATAAATATACTTCCTGGATAATTATTTTTATTATCACAAGGTGTTACAATTCAAATTGCATAAATTATTTTTCATATTGGTACAAAAATAATTTATGTGATCAAGCAAGGACGCTATCTAAAAGTAATAATTAAATCAAAAGCTTTGGCAAAATGACAAAATCTAAATCCACAACAACATCTCCCAATTTAACAAAAATAAAAAATAAATGATCTTGATCTTTCCAACAAATTTTTTTGTTTCACAATCCATAAAAATAAAAAAAAAGATTTATTGAAAAGATCAAGATTGTTTATTTATTTTTTAATGAGCTAACATCTTCTGATTCAACTAAAATGATTTAAAAATTAATTAAATAATCATGATTTATAAAAAAAAAGAAAAAATTTATTTATTTATTTTTTGATCTTTTCAATAAATTTTTTTTATTAACCATGATCTATAAATAAATAAAAAATAAAATAAATTTATTGGAAAGATCAGATTATTCATTAATTACAGTATATAAGATAATGAATGGTTGTACAACAAAAATCCGGTGATTTTTTTTATTTATGATTTTTATTTTTAATGTAGATTTTGTCGAATTAAGAAAGTGGTGCTATGTAAACAATTTCCTTTTCAAAAAAAAAATTCCCTAATATAGTATTCCCACACCTTCCATTTTTTATAAATTCTAATTCTAATTTTAATATTAATATTAATATTAATATTAATATTAATATTATTATTAATATTAATATTAAATTATAGGAGGTAGAAATAGGAGGAAAAAATTTTACCTCAACGAACGGAGGTTGATTAAATATTATTTTTTTTTTCTTTGTCAAATACAAAAAAAACAACAACAAATCATGAGATAAGAAGCACGAGAATCAATATTTATAAAATAAAAAAAAAATAATAATAATAATAAATTATTATTATAAATAAATAATAAATAATAAGCATGAGAGTAAATAATAAGCACAAGGCTCATTATTACTAAATAAAAACAAAAAAAATTGGGGCGAGGAGAATCATTGAATAAAATTTATTTAAATACGTCTAAAAGTCAATTTTTTTCACTAAAAAAAAAATAATTTTCTTCAACAAAAAAAAATTTTTTTTCACACAATTATAAATGCGGCATATGGAAATTGGATTGCTAACAATTTTTAATACATTTTTTTAATTTAAATAACTAACCATTCATTTATGCAATAAATAAATAAAATTTTCATTTTTTTTCATGTGATTAATAAATAAATGTAGTATATATAAACTGAATCACTAACAATTTCAATAAATTTTTTTTTAAATTTGCAATAAATAAATTTTTTTTTTTCGTACGATCAATAAATGCAAGTATAAAAATTGGATCGTTAATAAATTTTTTTAATTGAATAAATAAATACAATACAGAAATTGGGTTGCTAACAATTTCGATAAATTAATTAATAATTTATTTGTGTGATAGATAAATAAAATGTTTATTTTTTTTTTCACATGTTTAATAAATAAATGTAGTGTATAGTAATAGTAATAGAAATTGATAAATCCATTAATTAATTAATAAAATC
>PQFF01000068.1:206120-246056 GCA_003547095.1 Diversispora epigaea | reverse complement strand
TTAATATTAATATTAATATTAATATTAATATTATTATTAATATTAATATTAAATTATAGGAGGTAGAAATAGGAGGAAAAAATTTTACCTCAACGAACGGAGGTTGATTAAATATTATTTTTTTTTTCTTTGTCAAATACAAAAAAAACAACAACAAATCATGAGATAAGAAGCACGAGAATCAATATTTATAAAATAAAAAAAAAATAATAATAATAATAAATTATTATTATAAATAAATAATAAATAATAAGCATGAGAGTAAATAATAAGCACAAGGCTCATTATTACTAAATAAAAACAAAAAAAATTGGGGCGAGGAGGATCATTGAATAAAATTTATTTAAATACGTCTAAAAGTCAATTTTTTTCACTAAAAAAAAAATAATTTTCTTCAACAAAAAAAAATTTTTTTTCACACAATTATAAATGCGGCATATGGAAATTGGATTGCTAACAATTTTTAATACATTTTTTTAATTTAAATAACTAACCATTCATTTATGCAATAAATAAATAAAATTTTCATTTTTTTTCATGTGATTAATAAATAAATGTAGTATATATAAACTGAATCACTAACAATTTCAATAAATTTTTTTTTAAATTTGCAATAAATAAATTTTTTTTTTTCGTACGATCAATAAATGCAAGTATAAAAATTGGATCGTTAATAAATTTTTTTAATTGAATAAATAAATACAATACAGAAATTGGGTTGCTAACAATTTCGATAAATTAATTAATAATTTATTTGTGTGATAGATAAATAAAATGTTTATTTTTTTTTTCACATGTTTAATAAATAAATGTAGTGTATAGTAATAGTAATAGAAATTGATAAATCCATTAATTAATTAATAAAATCGAGTATACAGATAAACTGTACGGTACGAAACGCTATTTTGTACTGTACGATTTTACATAAATTTTGCACAAAATTCATACAGTCCTTATTTATTTAATAAACCCTAACCTGTGACTAATTTATACTCTTGTACTGACACATGAAGTGGCGAGTGCTGGACAATATTTTTACTTTTTTATGTTCTGATCGTTTCGTGGTATGAATGAAAATATCACGTGATAGTAGTTAATCAACCGTACAAGCCACAAATAAATCGTACAGATCACCTAACTTCTATTCGTACAGTACAAGATAGCATTTTCGTACCGTACAGTTTATCGTCATACTGAATAAAATCTTTATTTTTTGAAAAAATGATATGCATATTGTATTATTATTTCACAGGCTCATATATAATTTCTTAATAAATTTTGTGGTTAATTAAATATACAAAGAAATTATCTTTTAAACTCGATTGTTCAATTATTAGTATTGCATTTTGCGCATTTTGTGTAATGATTTACAATAATAAAAAATTAGCGAAATTTTCTTAAAACTTGAATTTCAACTAGTAATATATTATAGTATGTATCACAGTTCCCCGGAAAAATAAAATAAAACTTAAAATTTTTTTAATTTTGATAAATTTCATATAACTTTTCATTTAATAATAATGAAAAAAAAAGAAGTAAAATAAAATCCTCAGTTCAAATATTTATTATTTATTGTTTATTACTATTTATTTTTTTAACAAAAATATTATGGACAAGCAGAAAGGAAACAATAACCAATTATTTTTATTTATTTACTATCTACCTTTATGAATATTTATTTTTTTTAATAAACAAAATATCACAACACCTTTACAGGAAAGAGAAAAGGAAATAATATAAGCCAATTATTTTTATTTATTTATTATTACCTTCGNTTTAAAAAGGAAATAACAAATAATATAAGCCAATTATTTTTATGTATTTATTATTCACCACATAAATAAATAGAAATATATAATAATGATTTTCCATTGTGTTTTATCATCATCATTATATCAATTGTAACAGTTATCCTGGAGAAATAAAATATAAATGAAACTTAAATTTTTTTTTTTTGATTCATTTTCTTTTAATAAAACATCATTTTCTTCTTTTTTTTTTATTCTTTGAATTATTAAATATAAAGTCATATGAATTAAATAAAATCTGTGATTCAAATATTTATTATTTATTATTATTTATTATCTACCTTCACAATATATATATGTTTATTTTTTAAAATTTTTTTAATAATCAAAAATATTATGGAAAAGAGAAAAAGAAATAATAAACCAATTATTTTTATTTATTTACTATCTACTTTTGTAAAATATATATATTTATTTTTTTAAAATTTTTTTTAATAAACAAAATACCACAACACCTTCACGAAAAGAAAAAAGGAAATAATAAATAATATAAGCCAATTATTTTTATTTATTTATTATCTGCCTTCGCAAAATGTATATATAATTTATAGAATTTATATAATTTGCCACATATGCATGAATAAATAAATATATTGTAACAATTTTTACCAGTTATCCCAGAGAAATAAAATTTAAACGAAACTCAAATTTTTTTTGATTTATTTTTCATTTAATAATAAACATCATTTCCTTCTTTTTTTTTTATTTCTCTTTGAATTATTAAATATAAAGTCATTTGAATTAAATAAAATCTGTGATTCAAATATTTATTATTTATTGTTTATTACTATTTATTTTTTTAAAATTTTTTTAATTTTGATAAATTTCATATAACTTTTCATTTAATAATAAACATCATTTCCTTCTTTTTTTTTTATTCTTTGAATTATTAAATATAAAGTCATTTGAATTAAATAAAATCTGTGATTCAAATATTTATTATTTATACATAACCTTTTATTTTAATTTAATGTATTTTATGAATAAATTTTAATTACATGATAGCGACGAAGTCGTCAAATCCAAAATATCTAGTTAAAAATAAATAAATAAATGATCTTAATCTTTTCAATAAATTTTTTTTATTTGCTTTATGCCAATCACAATCCAAAAATAAAAGAATGATCTCGATCTTTTCAATAAATTTTTTTTATTTGCTTCACAATAATCACCTTTTCACTTTTTGATGATTTAAAGTTAATTAAAAAAAAACTTTTCCAATGATTTTTTTTTTATTTAAGAAATTTATAATTATTATTTATTCACCATGTTTAATGTGAGATAAACAATCTTATATAAACCATTACATGGTAATGAAGTATTAAAGTAAGATCGCCAACTACAATATTTATTTTTTTTTAATATGTATTATTAATAAAAATCTTGTATAAACCATTACATAATAATGAAGTATTAAAGTAAGATTGCCAACATGCATGAATTCAGAAATATTTAATAACCAGTGAACAAGATTTTTTTACTTCTCTTTCTCGTTTCTTTTTTTAATTATAAAAATTATTAATAAAAATAATGAATGATCTAAATTTTATATTCTATTTTTATTTATTTATTTATAATCATAATGAATCAATAAGATAAAATTTATTTGAATATATTTTATTCAATTTCACTATACTTGACTTTAATAGAAGATCATCGTAATTTACAATGTTGCTTCGATGAGTTATGAATTAAGTTATAATATTTATGATAAACTTTTTTCAATTCGTGATTGATTAATTCATTACAAGAGGTATTTTAATTTTTATTATAATTATTATTATTAAATGTAATTATATTATTTTATTATTAAAATATCCAACGTGTTCTTTATAGGAAAACATTTATCAGTGTTCATTAAAGAATTGAATAGTGAATATCAATCGAGGTAATTTAATTTAATTTAATTTTTTTTATTTATTTTATTTTTTATTTAGTTAATTCATTTTAATTTAATTTATTTAATTTATTTATCTTCACCGATTTATTTATTTAATTTATTTAATTTATTTATTTTCACCGATTTATTTATTTAATTTAATTTAATTTAATTTAATTTATTTTATTTTATTTTATAATTTAATTTATTTTAATTTATTTTAATTTATTTTAATTTATTTTAATTTAATTTAATTTATTTTATTTTAATTTATTTTATTTTAATTTATTTAATTTATAATTTATTTTATGTTATTTTATTTTTTATTTATTTATTTATTTTATTAATTTATTAATTTATTTTTTTGTAGCTTTCGACTTTTGATAATAATTTTTTATTATTTCTATATATTAATATTATTATTTATTTGACTACTGATAAATTTTCCGAATTGTGGTATGTAATCTTTAATTATTATTATTTTGATTATTTTAATATATTTTAACCCTATAAGAAATACGTATGCTTAAAAAATACTTAAAATATTATTAAAATATTATTAAAATAAATTAAAATATACAAAATATACTTAAAATATACTTAATTGTATTCATAAAAAACTACTTAAAATATTATTATTTTGTACTTAAAATACATTAAAATATACTTAAAAAATACTTAATCTAGGTAATGAGTAAGTATGTTTTAGGTATATACTTAAACCATACTTAATTTTAAATATGTTTTAATAATATTTTAAGTATATTTTAAATATATACCAAAATATACTTACTCATTACCTAAATTAAGTATTTTTTAAATATTTTTTAAATATATTTTAAATATATTTTAAGTATAAAATAACAATATTTTAAGTAATTTTTTATATACTTAAAAAATATTTAAAAAATACTTAATGAAGTATATTTTAAATATCGTAGTTTTTATAGGGTAATCATTTTATATTTTAAATTATTTTAATTATTTTAATTATTATTATTATTTAAATTATTTTATTATTTTATTATTTTAATTCTTTTAATTATTATAATTCCATTTATTTACATATCCATTCACACCTGCATTCCCATGTAAATTAAAATATAATATATCTATATATAAATAGCCCACTACGTAAATAATTTGAAGAATGTGCAATTCAACTTCATCATTACGCTCCGCAAGATGAGACAGATAAAAGAATGGTTTGTTTATTCACCAATAAGAAGAGTAATCCCAAAGAACTTTTTGAAGCATTACAAGAGATCATCAAAAATCGAGAGAATAACTTGAATAATAATAAGAATATTAGTAATGGTAATGATGAGATGATGATGATGAATCAGATTATCTGTTTGATCCCAAACTAGCTCGACAAATCCAAGAATCTATCCACGGGATAAATGTTTATTGGAAATTTTGAGGATAAGAGAAATGAATATCAAGTTCGAAAAGGGAAACTTGAGATGTAAAAAATTTATATGGGGAATTGAAAATTTCCGCGGAGGAAAGATTTAAACTTTGTGATGATAATTTAGACGAAGAGTATTTAATTTATTTATTTATTTAATTTATTTATTTATTGGATTAATTTATTATATTTTTTATAGTTTAAGAGAAATTATGAGAGATATTATTCAAAAAGCTATTGAAGAGGTATTATTATTATCGATTATTATTTATCGTTATTTATTATTATTTATTACTATTTATTCTTTATCGTTATTTTTTATTATTTATCACTATTTATTATTTTTTTAATAGTACAGTTGGTTGATCTTTGGGATAAATGTTTGATTCGCCAATGTGAACGTGATGAATTCTTTGAGAGTTTACAAAAAAGTAAGTAATAATAAATGTTATTATTACTATGACATTTTTAATATAGAATTTTTTAATTTATTTATAATTAACTTTTTATATTTTTTATTTATTATTGGTTTATAGTTGAATCTGTTGACGAAGTATATGAATTACTTTCACAAGTATCTCGTCTACAAGAATTATATGTTAAATGTGCTGCCAATGGATGTTGGAAAGACGTGCCTTAATCGTAATAAAATTATTATTCATTTGTTTCTTTATTGATTTCTACGTTACATTAAATTTATTCTTTATATTAACATCCATTATTCACAGAAAATGATTCGAAAAAAATGGAATCCGACCCATGCCTTCTTTCAAAGTTCATTCTGACTATTGGAAAAAATGAAGAAAATCTTGGTGGTCCAATTTAGTTAAGAAAATTTATGTAGTATTGTGTGAACTTGTGATATAACAATATGCTCCGAAGCCTGAGGTTTATTACGATCGCTAAATTTAATTTATCAAATTGATTTTTAGATCAATCATTTCTTATTTAATCAATTATCATTTAAAAAAATAGATTAATGAAATTAGTAGCAACAGTTATTTATTTATTTATTTTAAAAGTTATTAAAAATAGTTATAGTTATGCGAATAGGCTTACAAACTAATTTAATTGAATTTTGACAAAAATATTTATAAATAAAATAAAAATAATAAAATATTTATAATATTTAGAATTCATCAATATCATCATCTAAACAAAAAATAAATTAATATAATTAATCAGAAAATAAAAATTAAAAAACCAAATAAAACGTAATATAATTGATACTTACTAGTAGTTATATGAGAAAAAAATTTAGTTAATTCTTCAAGTTCCCTTTCGAAGTTTTCTTCGTTCTTAGGTTTTGGAAGTTTTGAATAATAATTAAGAAGTCGACTGGTATAAATTGCTTGGGGATGAGTTTGATAATTAAGAGGAGTTTTAGTTGTTGTGGTTGTTGTATTGGTTGATTCTTGATTTGCTGAAAATTCTTCAGCTTTTTTAATTTGAATTACAATTTCTGAATCTTTATTTATATCATAATTCAAATAATTATTATAATCATTCCAGTATTTATACAACTCTTTCCATAATTCTTTAAAAGTGGGTCTATGTGTAACTCGAGCATCCCAACATCTCATAATCATTCTTGTAATTAATTTGGGAGTATGAAATGGAATTTTTGGTCGTAATCCATTGCATATTTTAATAGCCAAATCTTCATCATGTGGTATATCGGGATATGGAGGAAAGCCCGTAATAATTTCGTAAGAAATAATTCCAAATGAATATACATCAGCAGCTTTTGTATATTCTTCATCACCACTTAATACCTCTGGAGCAATATATGGTAATACACCAAAAATATTCTTTTTTCGGGACTATTTGGATTTGCACCGATTAGTTTACTTAATCCAAAATCTGAAATGAACATAAAGCCTTCAAAATTTGATGNAAGTTCCCTTTCGAAGTTTTCTTCGTTCTTAGGTTTTGGAAGTTTTGAATAATAATTAAGAAGTCGACTGGTATAAATTGCTTGGGGATGAGTTTGATAATTAAGAGGAGTTTTAGTTGTTGTGGTTGTTGTATTGGTTGATTCTTGATTTGCTGAAAATTCTTCAGCTTTTTTAATTTGAATTACAATTTCTGAATCTTTATTTATATCATAATTCAAATAATTATTATAATCATTCCAGTATTTATACAACTCTTTCCATAATTCTTTAAAAGTGGGTCTATGTGTAACTCGAGCATCCCAACATCTCATAATCATTCTTGTAATTAATTTGGGAGTATGAAATGGAATTTTTGGTCGTAATCCATTGCATATTTTAATAGCCAAATCTTCATCATGTGGTATATCGGGATATGGAGGAAAGCCCGTAATAATTTCGTAAGAAATAATTCCAAATGAATATACATCAGCAGCTTTTGTATATTCTTCATCACCACTTAATACCTCTGGAGCAATATATGGTAATACACCAAATATATTCTTTTTTTCGGGATTATTCGAATTTGCTCCTATTATTTTACTTAATCCAAAATCTGAAATCTGCACATGACTTTCAAAATTACCCGATAAAATATTTCCAGGATGAAAGTCTCGGTGAACTATATCTAATTTATGAATATTCATCAACCTGTAAGATAATTCCCATAGATTATGTGATTTTCGTGACCAATTAATATTATTAAAATTAATTTTTAAATATTCTCGAAGATTTCCATCTGTTGCATATTGTAAAACCATCATATATGAATGTGTTTCTGGATCTTGTGTAATTCCATAAAATCGAATTGAACCATTTCCATTTGTATTTAAGTGAATTTTCATCTAATAATATACACATTTTTAATTTATAGTTAAAACGTTATATAATAATTGAAAATTAAATTTAAATATTAATTAAAATATTTACCTCATTTAAGACATCGTTGAAATTCACAAAATTATCAAATTTTTTTAATGCCACTTCTTCATCTGCTACTTCTCCTTTCCAATTCCTTTGTCTTTCCCATTGTTGATTTTCAATATCCCATTTTTCAATATATCTATCAATCCACCTAGCATAATGTATAGTTCCAAATCCACCTTTACCTATTTGTTTAACATCTTGAAATCTATCATAAGGTATCCATTCTATCATATTACTAGGACAATTAGCTTTTAGTTGAACATCTTGAATTAATTTNTTTCCATTTGTATTTAAGTGAATTTTCATCTAATAATATACACATTTTTAATTTATAGTTAAAACGTTATATAATAATTGAAAATTAAATTTAAATATTAATTAAAATATTTACCTCATTTAAGACATCGTTGAAATTCACAAAATTATCAAATTTTTTTAATGCCACTTCTTCATCTGCTACTTCTCCTTTCCAATTCCTTTGTCTTTCCCATTGTTGATTTTCAATATCCCATTTTTCAATATATCTATCAATCCACCTAGCATAATGTATAGTTCCAAATCCACCTTTACCTATTTGTTTAACATCTTGAAATCTATCATAAGGTATCCATTCTATCATATTACTAGGACAATTAGCTTTTAGTTGAACATCTTGAATTAATTTGTCTATCCACTTGTCCAATTATTAAAATCATTTTGGAAATGTTTTGAGTTACATGGTATGCACCACCATCCATTCCATTCTTGATTGCATTCTGGGCATGTTTTACGAGATGACATTTTTTTTGTTTATAGTATTTAAGGCTGAATTTTATATTTTTTGTTTATAGTATTTAAGGCTGAATTTTATATTTTTTTAGAAAAAAATCAATCAATGATGCAAGATTTTTTTGAGTTTAATTTCCTCGGATTTAATTATCAATCGGAGTTGTTACCGAAATTTAGCTAGGAATTTTCATAAACAAAAAATCATAATATTTTGTGCAACAACCCCAAATCTTTGTCATACGTCTTTTTTTTTAAAAAAAAAAAATACTATTATATTATATATTACAAAAATTAGTAAATAAATAAACAAGGGTTAATGGTCAGGGGCTTGAATTATCTATTTTCCTTTAATAAATTTTAATCTTATTACTTGAATAATTTTCTTTCCCAAGAAAAATTTTCCTTTTATTCAGATTAGGGTTAGTAGAACTCGTAGGTGAAGTAGATAAAGTTCATTATAAAGCGGAAGTTGTAAGTATATCAACTTCAAAAATAAAATAAAATAAAAGGCAACAAATAAAACCAACCAATTACATAATAATTATAATAATAATTGACGACCGTTGTTTAGTGGCATTATTGTTATTATTATTTTACATTGTAATTAAAAGTTTAGAGATTTTAATATAAAAAAAAATCAAAAATTTGGAGAATTAAGAAATGCCATACAGTGTTTATTACAGTATATCTTTAACGTCTGTTCTGTTATCAATTCTTTTTTTAGATGATTTGGAGCTGAGATAACACTTTAAAACATGACCAGTCGTTGAACTGATCGAATATTATAAATATTCTTGTCACTATACTGTATAAATTTTACTACTGTATAAAATAATTATTATAATTACTAATAATCTTTTGTATGATTGAATTATCCTTTATTACATTTTTGAGAAAAAATGCAGCTTTTTCCTATTTAAGAGAACGTCACGTCGAAATCAAGCATAAATGATAATAGTGTTCAAAATATATTTGGTTTAGCCATTAAAATAATTAAATTTTCTATAAAATTTATTAAACGCATTATTTGTAATATATAAAAAAATTGGGACATTTTATTTAATCTTAATTATAAGCTAAGTTATTTGAGTTTAAATAATAAATTCATACTCTAAACTTAGTGTAAATATTTATAATATTAAAAAAAAAATTAATAAATGGTGGTTTATAATTTAATAAGTAAATACAAATAAAAATTATATAAAATTTATAAATTAGATGTATCCAAATCGTCATCATCTTCATCACCTAATTAAAAATAAATAAAAAGTTGTGAAATATAATATAAAATATAATTGATGCTTACTAGCGTTTATTTGATAAAAAGATTTTGTTAGTTTTTTTTCAAAAATTTTTTCATTTTTAGGTTTGAAAATTGAGAAGTCTACTGGTATAAATTGCTTGTGGATGTGTTTGGTAGTTAAGTGGAGTTGTAATTGTTGTATCTGTTACTGTTTGATTTTCAGATAATTTTACTGCTTCTTTAATTTGAATTGTAATTTCATTAATATTTTCTTGAGAATCTTCATAATAATCATAATAGTATTTTTTCAACTCTTCATATAATTCTTCAAAAGTGGGTCAACAAGCAACTCGAGCATCCCAACATCGCATAATTACTTATGTTATTAATTTGGGAATGCGAAATGGAATTTTTAGTCGTAATCCATTACATATTTTCAAAGCCAGATCATTATCATGTGGCACATCAGAATATGGTTGCAAGCCAGTAACTATTTCATAAGCAATAAGCAGCCTTTGTATATTCTTTACCAACTAATACTTCAGGGCTATATAGGGTAATACTCCAAAAATATTTCTCTTTTGAGGCCTTCTACATTTTTCCTAATTAATTTACTTAACACAAAATCCGAAATACGTAAAATAGAAAATCATATGATAAAATATTTCCAGAATGGAATTATATCTTATTCATGAATTACTGTAACATTTAATGCTAAATCAAATAAATAACGTAATTTATTTTTCCAGTTAATATTATTATTTAAAAATTTCTAAGATTTCCACCTTCCAGATATCTTAAAACCATCATATATTTGTGAGTTTCTGATCTTTTGTAATTTCATAAAAACGAATTGATGAATATTCAGCCATTGTTCTCAAGTGAATTGTCATCTAAATAATATATTTTTTAAAATATAATTAACATATATATTTTCAAATAAATTTTCAAATTAATTTAAAATATTACTTTACTTCATTTAAAAAATCTTCATCAATATCTCCAATACCATCAATATTTTTTAATACCGCTTTATGTTGACTGTCTCTTTTCCATTGTTGATTTTTAATATTCCAATCATCAATTCGTCTATCGATCATTCAGCATAATAAATAGTACCAAAACCACCTTTTGCAATTTCTTTAATACCTTGAAATCTATCATATGGTATCCATTCTAGTACATTCCTTTTAGAATTAGACTTTAGTTAAGAATCTTGAATAAATTTATCCATTGTTTCATTTTCACTTGTCCATTTATCAAAACCATTCTTGAAAAGTGTTAAGATGCACGGTTTACACCAACGAAAATATTCTTGATTGCATTCTTTACATATATAAAACATTTTTTGTTCACTTATGGTATGTAAGGTAGAAGTTTTCTCTTTTTCAAATCAATAAATATTTTTACAGCCGAAATTACGTTTCAGCATTGATATAAATAAGTTATTATTTCTGTTACGAATAAAGATTGGAGCGAGGCTCCGTTGGTTAAAAAAATAAAATAAATAAAAATAATTCCATTCTTTTACCCTAATTATAAAATTGATCCGATAGTTGATCGATTATATCAACTTATATTACATTACATCAAAATATTGATATAATTTTATTACATATTTTATTTTTAATGATTTGAGCTATAAATAAAATAATCTAAAAAAATAACAATAATGTAATAATAATAATTAGCAATCATACAATAATAATAATTAGCAATTATATAAAATATAATAATAATAATTAGCAATCATATAAAATATAAAATACAAAATATATTGGAGGATTTGTTAAATTATTTTTGTGTGAAAGGGAAAATTGTGAAACTAATCAGTAAAAAAATATAATCTAAAATAGATTAATAACAAGGAATAAGATTTGAAATGAATTAATATTAAAATCTTCTCTAATTATAACCATGCTACCATTTATTACTATTGCTATTACTATTGCTATTATTACTACCAATATTGTTATAATTACTACTACCAGGTGTTGTTCACTTTTATTTCGTGATTATTGTATTATGAACTACAAATAGACAATATGTTCCCAGTGTCTTTTTTTGACATTCAATTTACAAAATTTACAAAAAGAAAAATGTCTTTAAATTTTTTGACAAGTTATCTCAAAATTTTATTGAGCTTTTTAATGATAAAGAAGATTATAATGTAATCATTGAAGTTGAAAATCTTTCACTGCATATTCCTACGTATTGAAATCCTGATCATCTTATTTTCAAAGAGAATTAGAAAATATTAAAATAATTATCAATTCAAGCATTTCCGCTCAAATTTTTAATATTATTTTTCAGTAAGCTATTATCAAAAATAATATAAATACTATTGCTTATAATGAAATTTATTTTATTTATTTTATTGATTCTTTATTCATTTATTATTTTTTTAAAGGAATTGTTAATTTCTTTTAATTTAATGTTAATTACAGATGAATTTGAACTTGAGGAATTAACCAACAAATTAGAAACTCTTCTTATTGAAACTAAAGGCTATATATTCTTATTTTATTTATCATTCTATTCTCATATATTTATTAATAAAAAAATTTTTTTTGAGGGTTGGCAAAAAAATTAATAATTTAGCCTAAAATTACAATCCTTAATGTTGACCCTGAATTTATTCATAATAGATTGGTGTTTTTTAAAAATCAATTTGGATAATTATAAAATAAAAAATAATTATTTTTTGATTTTCATTTTGGTAAAATGGTCCATAAAGCCTGAAAGTTATGATATGTTCTTTACATTTTGTTCCTTTGATGATCACCATTTGTTTTTTATAAAATTTTTAATAAAAGCTCATTGGCATAAATAAATTTAATAAGAAGATACATATATATAATGGGACTTATAATTAGTGGTAATAATGATTTCAAAACAGAAAAAAAAGAAATAAATAGCTATTCCGACTTCTTTCAAAAAATTAATAGATAAAAATTATGAATAAAAATAATTTAAATAAATAGAATAAATAAAATAAATAAACATATAGTATATATTAAATTAGTCGAAGGAACAAAATTTATTCATATAAAAATTAAAATAATTATTTCATTCTGCACAATTTTAATTTTCCCATGGATAATTAATTATAAAATAATTTTACTGTTCATGTCATCAATCTTCAATGATCATAAAAATTAAACAATGAATATTCATTGAATCATTAAAGTCATATAAATTTATAAGCAAATTTCTTTAATTTTATTAACTATATAAAAAAAAGTTAATAATTAAATAATTAGTACAAATGACTATTCAAGGAGAGATTACAATATACCATTATTATAAAAGAAGTGGTTAGATATGAAATTACTTAAATAAATAATAATATATTATGGATGATACATCAAGAAATAGTGTGAAAAATAGTATCTTTCATTCTCTTAAATGTATCAAACTCTAGTCAATACCTTTCTAATAGGACAAAAGCTTAATTTTGATATTAAAAATCACTAAAAAAGATTTTTATAATATTGAATATAATAAGATATGTTATTAATTATGCACAAATTCTTTATGGTATGAAATATTATCAAGAAATTCATATTTATTTTTAAATAATTAAATAATAAACCATATCTCATAAAGTGTTAGCAAACAACAAACCTATTATATATAACACAGCCCTCAAAAAAGATGCAAATTTTTATATTTATTATTTGATAAATTGGATAACAAAGAAATTATTAAAAAAAACTTTATAGTAATTATTTCATTTACAAAAGAAAAAAAATATGACGCCAAAAATCTATATTACATAATTAGAGTAATACATTAACTACAATAATAGTATTACATTTTTATCAATTTCAAAAACAAACCTATAAAAATATTTTATTTGATAAAATTCATAAAATTAAAAATATATTTTGAATCATGAACTATAAAATTACATTTATATTTTTTATAAATTAATTTAAAAATTAATGAGTGAATAATTTCTTCTTAAAAGTATAATTCTGAATCATGAACTATAAAATTAAATTTATATTTTTATAAATTAAATTTATTATTTGTGTAGATTAAGTTATTTTATTGGCTCTACAAATAGTTGTGACATGTAACATGTTGTTACAATTAGATTCATCCAAATAAATATATTTAAAAATTATTTTAAATTGTATTACGTAATAATAAAAATAATATAAACAATAAAAAATCATAAAATTAATAAAATCATAAAATTAATAAATAATATCTTAAAAGTATAATTTTGAATCATGAACTATAGGATTATATTCTTTTATTTATTAAATAATAATAAAATTAAAATAATAAAATAATAAAAACAATAAATAATAAAAATAATAAAATGATAATAAAAATAATAAAAGTAAAAAATAAAAAATAATGAAATAATAAATAATAAAAACAATAAATAATAAGCCCCTGACCCATAACCCTTGTTTATTTATTTATTATTTTTTTTTAAAAAAAAATGATGAAAACGACAAAAATTTGGGGGTTGTTGTACAATCATGGGATCAAAATATTATCTCTGCAAATGATTTTTTGTTTATACTAACGTGAAAATTCTTAAAGTAGCTAAATTTCGGTAACAACTCCGTCTGTCAATTAAACTTATAAAAAACCTTATATCGAAAAATAAATTCTGATTGATTTTTTTTTAAAAAAATATAAAATTCAGCCTTAAATAATATAAACAAAAAAAATGTCATCTTATATATGCTCAGAATGCAATCAAGAATGGGATGGATATTGGTGCAAACCATGTAACTCGAAACATTTCCAAAATGATTTTAATAATTGGACAAGTGGAAATGACAAAATAGATAAACTAATTCAAGATGCTCAAATAAATACTGATTATCATTTGGACGTAATAGAATGGATACCTTATGATAGATTTAAAGATGTTAAGCAAATAGGTAAAGGTGGATTTGGAACAATACATTATGCTAGATGGATTGATGGACCAATTAAAGAATGGGATATTGAAAATCAACAATGGAAAAGATATCAAGGCGATGATTTAAAAGTAGCATTAAAAAAGTTTGATAATTTTGTGAATTTCAACAATGTCTTAAATGAGGTAAATATTTTAATTAATATTTAAATTTAATTTTCAAATTATTATTTATAACGTTTTAATATAAATTAAAAATGTTTATATTATTAGATGGAAATTTTGTTTAAAATATACACTGATTCTGATGTTGCCACTTCAATTCGATTTTATGGAATTACACAAGATCCAGAAACACTTTCATATATGATGGTTTTACAATATGCATCAGATGGAAATCTTCGAGAATATTTAAAAATTAATTTTAATAATATTAATTGGAAACAAAAATTAGATAGTCTAGGGCGTTTATCTTCAATTTTAAAGAATATTCATGAATTAAATATAGTTCACCAAGACTTCCATCCTGGAAATATTTTATCATCAAATTTTGAAGGCTTTATGTTCATTTCAGATTTTGGATTAAGTAAACTAATCGGTGCAAATCCAAATAGTCCCGAAAAAAGAATATTTTTGGTGTATTACCATATATTGCTCCAGAGGTATTAAGCGGTGATGAAGAATATACAAAAGCTGCTGATGTATATTCATTTGGAATTATTTCTTACGAAATGATTACGGGCTTTCCTCCATATCCCGATATACCACATGATGAAGATTTGGCTATTAAAATATGCAATGGATTACGACCAAAAATTCCATTTCATACTCCCAAATTAATTACAAGAATTATTATGAGGTGTTGGGATGCTCGAGTTAAACATAGACCCACTTTTGAAGAATTANTAGATAGTCTAGGGCGTTTATCTTCAATTTTAAAGAATATTCATGAATTAAATATAGTTCACCAAGACTTCCATCCTGGAAATATTTTATCATCAAATTTTGAAGGCTTTATGTTCATTTCAGATTTTGGATTAAGTAAACTAATCGGTGCAAATCCAAATAGTCCCGAAAAAAGAATATTTTTGGTGTATTACCATATATTGCTCCAGAGGTATTAAGCGGTGATGAAGAATATACAAAAGCTGCTGATGTATATTCATTTGGAATTATTTCTTACGAAATGATTACGGGCTTTCCTCCATATCCCGATATACCACATGATGAAGATTTGGCTATTAAAATATGCAATGGATTACGACCAAAAATTCCATTTCATACTCCCAAATTAATTACAAGAATTATTATGAGGTGTTGGGATGCTCGAGTTAAACATAGACCCACTTTTGAAGAATTAAAAAATGAATTGTATAAATACTATAAAGATTCTGATAATAAAGATTCAGAAATTGGAATTCAAATTAAAAAAGCTGAAGAATTTTCAGCAAATCAAGAATCAACCAATACAACAACTACAACAACTACAACTCCTCTTAATTATCAAACTCATCCACAAGCAATTTATACCAGTCGACTTCTTAATTATTCAAAACTTCCAAAACCCAAAAACGAAGAAAATTTTGAAAAAAAACTTGAAGAATTAACAGAATCTTTTTATAAAATAAATGATAGTAAGAATCAATTATATTACGTTTTATTTATTTTTTTATATTTTATTTTCTGATTAATTAAATATATTAATTTATTTTTTATTTAGATGATGATATCGATGAATTCTAAATATTATAAATATTTTATTATTTTTATTTATATATATATATATATTTGTAGAAATTCAATTAAATTAGTTTGTAAGCCTATTCGTATAACTTATTTATTTTAAAAGTTATTAAAAATGGTTAAACAAATAACTGTTGCTAATAATTTCATTAATCTATTTTTTTGAATAATAATCGATTAAATAAGAAATGATTGATATAATAAATAAGAAATGATTGATATAATAAATAAGAAATGATTGATATAAAAATTAATCTGATAAATTAAATTTAGTGATCGTAATAAACCTCAGGCCTCGGAGCATATTGTTATATCACAAGCTCACACAATACTACATAAATTTTCTTAACTAAATTGGGCCAACAAGATTTTCTTCATTTTCTTCTTCCAATAGTTGGAATGAACTTTGAAAGAAGGACGTGGGTCCTTTTTTTCGAATTCGATTATTTTCTGTGAATAATAAAGAATAAATTTAATGTAATATGGAAATCAATAAAGAAACAAATGAATAATAATTTTACCTCGATTAAGGCACGTCTTTCCAACATCCATTTGCAGCACATTTAACATATAATTCTTGTAGGCGAGATACTTCTTGTGAAAGTAATTCATACACTTCGTCAGCAGATTCAACTATAAGCCAATAATAAATAATAAATAAAAAATATAAAAAGTTAATTATAAATAAATTAAAAAATTCCATATTATAAAACGTAATATCAAATAGTAATAATAATAATTATTATTAGATATTATTTTACTCACTTTTTTATAAACTCTCAAAGAATTCGACACGTTTATATTGGGGAATCAAACATTTATCCCAAAGATCAACCAACTGTACTATTAAAAAATAATAAATAGTGATAAATAATAAATAAACAAAAAATAATAAATGATAAATAAATAATAAATAAATAAATAATAAATAACAATCAATAATAATAATACCTCTTAAACTATAATAAAAAATAAATAATTAAAAAACAATAAATAAATAAATAAATAATATAAATTAAATAAATAAATAAATTAAATACTCTTCATCCAAATTCTCATCACAGTTAAATCCTTTCCTCCGCGGGAATTTTCAATTCCTCATATAAATGTTTTACATCGCAAGTTTCCCTTTTCGAGCTCGATAATCATTTTCAAATGATTTCACTATTTCAAATAAACATTTAGTGGATAGATCTCTTGTAATACTTCAAAAAGTCCTTTGGGATTATTCTTCTTATTAACGAATAAACAAAACATTCCTTTATCTATCCCATCCTGTGGAGTGTAATGATGAAGTTGAATTTGCACATTCTTCTGATGATTCACGTAGTGGGCCTATTTATATATAGGTATATTATATTTTAATTTATAATAATTAAAAGAATTAAAATAATAATAAAGTAGTCAAATGATAGTGATTTATAAATAATAATTTATTATTTATAATAAATTATTGCATAAATAATAATATTAATATGTAGAAATAATAAAAAATTATTATATCAAAAAATCGAAAGCTACAAGAAAATAAATTAATAAAATAAATAAAATAAAATAAATTATAAATTAAAATAAATTAAATTAAAATAAAATAAATTAAATTAAATTAAATTAAATTAAATTAAATTAAATTAAATTAAATTAAATTAAATTAAATTAAATTAAATAATAATAAATTAAATAAATAAATTAAATTAAATAAATAAATCAGAGAAAATAAGTAAATTAATAATAAATTAAATAAATAAATCGGTGAAAAAAAAAATTAAATTAAAATAAATAAAAATAAATTAATTAAAATAATTCAAATAAAATAAAATAAATAAAATAAAATAAAATAAAATAAAATAAATTACTTCGATTGATATTCACTATTTAATTCTTTAACAAACACTGATAAATGTTTCACCCATTATTTACCATTATTTTTCATAGTAGCTTCCTATAAAGAACAACACGTGGGATATTTTAATAATAAAATAATATAATTATATTTAATAATAATTAATAAATAATTAAAAATTATAATAAAATCAGATACCTCTTGTAATAAATTAATGAATTATGAATAGAAAAAAGTTTATCACGAGTATTATAACTTAATTCATAACTCATCGTATCGAAAATTCATAACTAATCGAAGCAATATGTGGTATTATCGTATCGAAAATATTTAATGAACTAGATCATTCATTCATTTTATAATGATTATAAATAAATAAAAAAAATAGAATATAAAATTTAAATCATTCATTATTATTATTATTAAAAAAAAAAAAAAGAAACGAGAAAGAGAAGAAATCTTGTTCATCATGATTAAATATTCCTGAAAGGATGCATGTTGGCGATCTTTTTTAATATCCGAATGGTTTATTATTATATCTTATGCACTTACGATTTTCTTGNATTAAATTAAATAAATAAATCAGAGAAAATAAGTAAATTAATAATAAATTAAATAAATAAATCGGTGAAAAAAAAAATTAAATTAAAATAAATAAAAATAAATTAATTAAAATAATTCAAATAAAATAAAATAAATAAAATAAAATAAAATAAAATAAAATAAATTACTTCGATTGATATTCACTATTTAATTCTTTAACAAACACTGATAAATGTTTCACCCATTATTTACCATTATTTTTCATAGTAGCTTCCTATAAAGAACAACACGTGGGATATTTTAATAATAAAATAATATAATTATATTTAATAATAATTAATAAATAATTAAAAATTATAATAAAATCAGATACCTCTTGTAATAAATTAATGAATTATGAATAGAAAAAAGTTTATCACGAGTATTATAACTTAATTCATAACTCATCGTATCGAAAATTCATAACTAATCGAAGCAATATGTGGTATTATCGTATCGAAAATATTTAATGAACTAGATCATTCATTCATTTTATAATGATTATAAATAAATAAAAAAAATAGAATATAAAATTTAAATCATTCATTATTATTATTATTAAAAAAAAAAAAAAGAAACGAGAAAGAGAAGAAATCTTGTTCATCATGATTAAATATTCCTGAAAGGATGCATGTTGGCGATCTTTTTTAATATCCGAATGGTTTATTATTATATCTTATGCACTTACGATTTTCTTGAATACGATAAAATTCTTCGATTAGTATTGTTTCCCATTTTGTTATTGCAGCCTTTTTTCGACTTAATAATTTACAAAAAGAAAATGTCTTTACAATTTTTTGACAAGTTATCTCAAAACTTTATTGAACTTCTTAACGATAAAGAAGATTACAATGTAATCATCGAAGTTGAAAATAAGAGAAAATCTTTAACTGCACGTATTGAAATATCGATCATCTTATTTCCGTCAGGAATTAGAAAATATTCAGCCAAATAAGAATAATATTAAAATAATTAACAAACCAAGTGTATCTCCTCAAATTTTTAATGTAATTCTTCAGTAAGTTATTAATGGCAATAATATAAATATTATTGCCTATATTAAAAATCTACTTTATTGATTCATTAATTATTTAATTAATCATTTTTTTTAGATACATTTATGGAGGAATTGTTAATTTGGAAAATACTGAAACTAGATTCGTTTATGACTTAATTGTTAATTACTGATGAATTCAAACTTGATGAATTAACGAATACCGTAGATTAGAAACTTTTCTTATTAAAAATAAAGGCTCATGGTTGAGGACTCAATTTTCTCTTATTTATAATTCCATCTTTAGTAGAAACGGTTTTAAAAAATTAGAAAATTTTTGTAATGATATTGTTGTAAAGTATCCAAACCTTATTTTTGATGCTGATAATTTTGCTTCTCTCGAAGAATCTGCGTTGATCTCTCTTCTCGAACGAGATGATTTGCAGATGGAAGAAGTTAAAATTTGGGATTATGTTATCAAGTGGGGTATTGCTCAAACTTCAACTCTTCCTATAACCTTGATGAATGGACCAAAGAAAATTTCCTTACACTTAAGACTACTCTACAACAATGCTTACCACATATTCGCTATTTTCAACTTTCAAATATTGAAATTTATGATAAAATCAAGCCCTATAAAAAAATTCTTGACGAACAACTTTGGGAAGATATCAATCCATCCCTGATCGACCAGTAAAATCAACTATTTTACCAGCGATCAGTCTTGGTTACTGAATTACCTCTTCGTACAAAAGAATCAAAAGAAACCTTTTCAACTATTATTTCTGAATATCACGCTGCAGAAATTTCTAGTTGGATTGATCGTGAAACAACAACTTATTCAACAACAAATACTCCGTATAAATTTGAATTGATTTTGCGCGGAACAAAGATGGGTTTGCTCCACAAACGTTTTGGAATATCTGCCATGGTCACGCTCGTACAGTTGTTGTTGCGAAAATT
Source organism: Diversispora epigaea (assembly GCA_003547095.1). Classification (NCBI taxonomy): domain Eukaryota; kingdom Fungi; phylum Glomeromycota; class Glomeromycetes; order Diversisporales; family Diversisporaceae; genus Diversispora; species Diversispora epigaea. Next base: position 225,073 of record PQFF01000068.1, on the reverse strand, counting down.
AAAGGAACTGATGAAATTATTGGAGGTTATAATCCTTTGGCATGGGATAATACTTATGATGGTAAATTTAATAAATGGAGGAAAACAAACGATAGTTTCATTTTCTCATTAAAGAATGGCAATATTCAAAATTCAATTTTTAGCAGAGTAAAGAATACCCAATATGCAATTCTTGATGTATACAAAAATTATCAAAATGTTAATGGTCCATATTTTGGACTTGGTTTTTGTTTGCGTGGGGTGATGTGTCTGATTTTAATTTAGATAACAATTGTTACAGTAATTTGGTTCACCATTTTTATGAAAAACCTATAAGAAAATCAAGTGAAAACTTTTCCACTGATAATTATAAAGCATTTAAAGTTGTTAGAAAATCTTAAACATGAAAAAGAAATATTTTTATCATATGATATTTGTTAAATAAACATAAAATTTAAGTTTTATTTGCCAAATTTACTATAATAAATTTGTTGTGATGATGTTTGTATTTTTTTTAAAAAAATTTTAATAAATTTTAATCTTATTACTTGAAAAATTTTCCTTTTATTCGGATTAGGGTTAGTAGAACTAGTAGGCGAAGTAGATAAAGTTCATTATAAAGCGAAAGTTGTAAGTATATCAACTTCAAAAATAAAATAAATAAAATCAACCAATTACATAATAATTATAATAATAATTGACGACCGTTGTTTCGTGGCATTATTGTTGTTATTATTATTTTGCGAGGTGATGACTTTATTTATAAGTATTATTGTTATTTTACTTTGTAATTAAAAGTTTAGAGATTCTAATAAAGTCTACTAGTATAAATTGCTTGTGGATGTGTTTTGTAGTTAAGCGGAGTTGTATTGTATCCATTGCTGCAGATAATTCTTCGGCTTTTTTAATTTGAATTGTAATTTCATTAATATTTTCTTGAGAGTCTTCATAATTATAATAATCATAATAGTATTTTTCAACTCTTCATATAATTCTTCAAAAGTGGGTCGACAAGCGACTCCAACATCGCATAATCACTTGTGTTATTAATTTAGGAATGCGAAATGGAATTTTTGGTCGTAATCCTTTACATATTTTCAAAGCCAGATCATTATCGTGTGGCACATCAGAATATAATTGTAAATAAACATCTGCAGCCTTTGTATATTCTTCACCAACTAATACTTCAGGAGCTATGTAGGGCAATACTCCACTGAAATTTCTCTTTTGATGGCCTTCTACATTTTTCCTAATTAATTTACTTAACCCAAAATATACATAAAATAGGTATAGAATCTTTAAAATTGCATGATAAAACATTTCCAGGGTGAAAATCATGCTAAATTATCTAATATAATCTCTTTTCTCAATTAATATTATTAAAATTATTATTTAAAAAATTTCTAAGGTTTCCATCTTTTACATGATCTAAAACCATCATATGAGTTTCTGGATCTTTTGTAATTCCATAAAAAAGAAATTGATGAATTTTGTTCCCTATTATTCTCAAGTGAATTGCCATCTAAATAATACATATTAATTTAAAATATTACTTACATTAATTTCTCCAATATAATTAATCTTTTTAATACCACTTCACATTAACTATCTCTTTTCCATTGTTGATTTTTAATATCCCAACCTTCAATATAATAAGTAGCAAAACTACCTTTTCTATTTCTTAAATCTATCCATTCTATTACTTCTAATTTTCTAAAACATTTAGTTGTTATTATTTTATTTCTGCTTGTCCATTTATAAAAATTACTTTTTCATTTGCACGGTTTTACAGCTGAATTTACGTTTTGAAGAGAATTGCTTTGATATGAATGAGTAGGTCAAAATATAATATAATTTTATTATTTATTATAAAGCATAACTGCTAAAATTAATTATAAAAGAATTAGTGAAATACATGATGATTTAGTAATTAAATACAAACGTTCATCTTCTTCACGTTTACGAAAGAGACACTAAATGACAATTTAATACAGTAAATTTAACAAACTAAAAAATTTTTATCTTTATTTAATAAATACAAAATAAAGTATAATGAGATAAAAAAATTCTTTTTTCATGTTTAAGATTTTCTAGCAACTTTAAATACTTTATAATTATCAATGGAAAAGTCCGATAATGTCCTTATAGGTTTTTAATAAAGATTATTTAGATTTATTACTATACATATAAAAAGTATTCTTTACTCTGCTAAGAATTGAATTTTGAATATTGCCATTCTTTAATGAGAAAATGAAACTATCGTTTGTTTTCTTCCATTGACTATTATTAATATTATTGCTATCCCGTGTTAAAGTATAACCTCCAATAATTTCACCAGTTCCTTTAACTTTCGCCACAACAATTGTACGAGAATGACCATGGCAGATATTCCGAAATGTTTGTGGAGCAAACCCATCTAAAATTGGTGGCAAAATAGTTGATTTTACTGGTTGTTTGTCAATAATTTTTTATAAAGTTTGATTTTATCATAAATTTCAATATTTGAAAGTTGAAAATAGCGAATATGTGGTGGTAGAGTAGTTTTTAGTGTGAGAAAACTTTCCTTTGTCCATTCTTTAAATTTTGTAGGGAGGGTAGGATCCTGAGTAATTCCCCACTTGATAATGCAATACCAAATTTCAACTTCTTTCATTTGTAAATCATCTCGTTTCAGAAGTGATACTGGTGTAGATTCTGGAAAAGAAGTGAAATTTGAACTATCAAAAATAAGATTTGAATGCTTGACTAGAATATCATTACAAAAATTTGCAAGTCTTTAAAAATTTTTTTCCGTCGAAAGTCGTATGGAAAACAATAGAAAAATGTGCTCTCAACCATGAAGCTTTAGTTTCAATTAGAAAAGTTTCTAATTTGTTGGATAATTCCTCAAGTTAAAATTTATTGGCTGCTAACATTAAGTCAAAAATAAATCTAGTTTCAATATTTCCTAAATCAACGATACCACTTGCATAAAATTAAATAAATTAATAATATTTTAGATAAACAAGAATCATTAAAAGAATCGTTAAAGGAATCGTTACATGATACGTTGAGTCTTGATAATGATAACGATGAGAATATGGATAAGTATAGGAATCGAAATAAGTATAAGGATTATAATTATTCATTACCAATTATTCAAAGAAAACCTCCACCACAACGACATAAAGAAAATAATCATATTTCATTTTCGGGTCATTTAATTATATTTCTCAATTAATCCAATCACCATCATCATCTTTAACTAAAGTACATTGGTATCAGATGAATGTGATTTCGGCATTAATTATCTAAAGGTGATGGATTGAGATGTATAATTTTTCTTTGGATTTAGTTATTGGTGCAGCGATGCAAGTAATGATTATTTATTATTTTATTTATAATTTATTTTTATTTTATTTTTATTTACAGAATAATCCACAGGCTTAAAGTAATGCACTAAGAATGAATATCATACTTCATCTTTTAAATTCTCTCTCATCCGATGAAGGAAATGATGCAAATGATGTAAAGGTTTTATCACGTCTTTTATGTGCCTTATCGAGTATCTTTCATGGAAATAGGGTACAATGAAGGTCGTTAATGATGATGATGGATTATCTCGATTAGCAATTTTATATGCAAAATTAGAGGATAATGAATTTCGAGTAAAAATGTGTATTATTTATCATCGAATTTATAGATCCAAATATGGTGGTTAAAGGGAATAAATAAGGGTAAGCTGATGATGATGTATTTGGCCAACAACAACAAGGGATTTCATTACCATTTTCATTTTCGGATACAATAAGATCTTGGTGTGAATTATTTCAATTTACTTTACTCGATCATATTAATGAAGATGATGAATGATGATGATGTATGGTGATGATGATGATGATGATGATGATTAAAAAATCACAAGAATCAGATTTCCAAACTAAAGAAAAAAATACTTAGAGGAATATCAATGATAAGAAACATTATCCTCTTCAGTGTTCTGCTCAAAATATGGTTATTGGAACAAGCTAAACTTATTAAATTATGACTTTATTAAACAATCATTGGCCTTGACCGTTTCACAAAATCAGAAGAATTGAACACGTGGCGTAGATTTGAAAGCTTGAATGAATTGAAAATACATCCTCTTGCATTTATGGAAATTTTGTTTTCGAGATCAGGATAATGATCAAAGTATTTTTTTCATTATAAGAATAAGTAGAACAAAATGTATTATGCTCAGGTGAAATAAAATCATATCGTTGTTCATTATTAAAGATTTTATTTCTTATCAAAAAGTTTNGATAATGAATTTCGAGTAAAAATGTGTATTATTTATCATCGAATTTATAGATCCAAATATGGTGGTTAAAGGGAATAAATAAGGGTAAGCTGATGATGATGTATTTGGCCAACAACAACAAGGGATTTCATTACCATTTTCATTTTCGGATACAATAAGATCTTGGTGTGAATTATTTCAATTTACTTTACTCGATCATATTAATGAAGATGATGAATGATGATGATGTATGGTGATGATGATGATGATGATGATGATTAAAAAATCACAAGAATCAGATTTCCAAACTAAAGAAAAAAATACTTAGAGGAATATCAATGATAAGAAACATTATCCTCTTCAGTGTTCTGCTCAAAATATGGTTATTGGAACAAGCTAAACTTATTAAATTATGACTTTATTAAACAATCATTGGCCTTGACTGTTTCACAAAATCAAAAGTAAAATTCTTATCCAGTTATATTCTGAATTGGAAAGCTTGAATGAATTGAAAATACATCCTCTTGCATTTATGGAAATTTTGTTTTCGAGATCAGGATAATGATCAAAGTATTTTTTTCATTATAAGAATAAGTAGAACAAAATGTATTATGCTCAGGTGAAATAAAATCATATCGTTGTTCATTATTAAAGATTTTATTTCTTATCAAAAAGTTTTGCAAGCGAAACATATTCATCTTTATATATTGAATATAAAAGATAAATAATTTTAAATATTGAACTGATATAAAATATTTTTAACAAATGGTTGAATGATAACACAGGAATAATAAATTATTCACCCATATCAAGATAAATGTCCCGGAAAAACTGTTTTAGTGTAATGACATTATCAATTTAATAATAATTCATATTCACAGTGTACATTTTGTTAAAGAAATTTCATTATTTAGTTTTGCTGTGTTTCATGTGTTAATTTTTATTTATTGATCCAATAATAAATATTTAATATATTAATATGAATATGTCAAAAGCTCTAAGGATTGATTACAACTTTTATTAATTGCCAAAATCTGAATATTTGAGACAACAGATATGTGAAAATTTCATTTGAGTTTTTAAAAATTATAGGAAACCCATTTTGATAATTTAATAAATATTATTTTTNAAAAAAAAAAAAAAAAGATAAAAAATTCACACAAGACATAAATACTAGAAGTCAACATCATAAAGTTGCGTTTCAATTAAGTCATTTACTGAAGTCAAAATGATGTAATTTGTCTAAAATTTTTCTTATATAAATTTGAACTTCATAAAAGAAAACTTAGGAATTAACTACAAACATAATTATAAAATAATAACTATTTTCTTTTTATTATTTTATTTTATAAATATATAAAAAAAACGAAAATTTTATTAAAACATATAAATTGATTTTATATCTTTATTTTTTTTTCTTGATCTAAGATAAAAATCTAATAGAACCAGAATATGTAATGAACAAATTGAAATAAACGAAATTATTTTTATAGAATAAAATAAAAAAACAATAGAATAAAATAAAAATTAATAGAATGAAGTAAAAAACAATAATGAAAATGCAAACTTTCCAAATTAAGTAAATTAAGTAATAAAATATCTATAAAATTCAGATTTCACTTTTGATTCAATTGAGGTTAGAGACATGAAAAAATAGAATAAAATAAAAAATAATAAATATAGAATTAACTTAATTTTTTCATGAGACATATAAAAGAAATCAGAAATATTTTACTGAGAAAATATAATTAATAAAATAAATAATCTAATTTAAAGACTGAAAAAATTTTTTGTTTTCTTAATTTATGATTTTATTCATAATTTACTGAATTTAAATTGAAATAATTATTAAAAAATTCTTTCTGGTCACATTAAATTAATTTATATTTTTGTAAAGAATATTTGATCGCAAATAAAGGATACTTGGAAATTATGTCTTCCAATAAATGGTCAATAACAAATTTTGTCCAAGAACAAGTCATTATTAATCACCATAAACTGGTAATTGACTGAAACACTCTGTTAATCAAAGTTCATCTAATAGTTAATAGTTCTGGATTCACAATCAATCAAATTCTATATCTCATATAATAGATTATTTCATTATGATATGGTAAACAGAAATAAAAATGCAGATACTTCATTGCAAAATATATTAATCTAATATAAAAAAATAATATATTTTTCCTTTTATTTATAGATTAAAAAAAAAAAAAAACAAATAATGAAAATAAAATAACAACAAAAATAATAAAAATAATAAAATACTATAGGATTACATTTATATTTTTATAAATTAAATTTATTATTGAAGAAATGCTTGAAAAAGCAAAATAAAACAGTAAAAATAATAATAATAATCAAAATAATCAAAATAATCAAAATAGTAAAAAATAAAAAAAATAAAACAATAATAAAATTAAAATAGTAAAAATAATAAAAATAATAAAAATAATAAAAACAATAAAATTAATAAAGATTATAAAAATAGTAAAATGAAAATAAAAATAATAAAAATAGCAAAATGAAAATAATAAAAATAATAAAAACAATAAAAACAATAAAAATAATAAAAATAGTAAAATGAAAATAATAAAAATGAAAAAAACAATAAAAATAATAAAAATTATAAATAATAAAATTCATAAATTCATAAAATTAATTAATAGAAACTTTTTAATGAGTGAACAATTTTTAAATGAAAAATATAATTAAATTTATTATTTAAGAAATGCTTGAAAAAGTAAATATAAATATATTTTAAATAGTTTAAATAAAAACAATAAAAACAAAAAAAATAATAAAAATAATAAAAATAATAAAATAATAAAAATAATAAATTATAAAATTCATAAAATTAATTATAGAAACTATTTAATGAGTGAATAATCTCTAAATGAAAAATATAATTTTGAATCATGAACTTTAAAATTGTATTTATATTTTTATAAATTAAATTTTTTATTTGAAAAAGCAAATGTAAATATATGTAAAAATAATTTTAAATAAAAATACTAAAAACAATAAAAACAAAAATAATGAAAATAATAAAAATAATAAAAATAATAAAATTCATAAAATTAATTAAATGAAAAATATAATTAAATTTATTATTTAAGAAATGCTTGAAAAGTAAATATAAATATATTTTAAATAGTTTCAATAAAAATTATAAAAATAATAAAAATAAAAAAATTAATAAAAATCATAAAATTAATAAAAGTATAAATAATAATAAAAATAAAAAAATTAATAATGATCATAAAATTAATAAATAATATCTTAAAAGTATAATTTTGAATCATGAACTATAGGATTGCATTCATTACATTCACATTTTTATAAATTAAATTTATTATTCAAGAAATGCTTGAAAAAGCAAATAAAAATATATTTAAAATTATTTTAAATAGTTTTAATAAAAATAATAAAAATAATAAAAATAATAAAAATAATAAAAATAATAAAACAATAATAAAATTAAAATAACGAAAATAAATTTTTATCGAAAAATTATGTGTAAATTAACAAGGAATTCAAGCCCCTGACCCATAACCCTTGTTTATTTATTTATTAATTTTTGTAATATGTATTATGTTTTTTAAAAAAATAGACGAAAATGGTAAAATGACGAAGATTTGGGGTTGTAGTACAATCATGTGGTCAAAATATTATGATTTTTTGTTTGTAAAAATTCCCAAAGTAGCTAAATTTCGGTAACAACTCCGATTGATAATTAAATCCGAGGAAATTAGACTTATAAAAGAATTTTGCAAAATTCTGATACTCATTGATTGATTTTATTTTAAAAAAATATAAAATTCAGCCTTAAATACTATAAACAAAAAAAATGCCATGCCGAGAATGCAAACAAGAAAATACTTCCCATGTTTGGTGCATGCCATGTAACTCGAAACATTTCCAAAATGATTTTAATAATTGGACAAGTGGAAATGATAAAATAGATAAATTCATTCAAGACACTCAACTAAATGCTAGTGAACGTTGGAAAGTAATAGAATGGATACCTTATGATAGATTTAAAGATGTTAAACAAATAGGTAAAGGTGGATTTGGAACAATACATTATGCTAGGTGGATTGATGGATATATTGGGGGACGGGATATTGAAAATCAACAATGGGAAAGATATGATAATTTAGAAGTCGCATTAAAAAAGTTTGATAATTTTGTGAATTTCAACGATGTCTTAAATGAGGTAAATATTTCAATTAATATTTAAATTTAATTTTCAAATTATTATATAACGTTTTAAATATAAATTAAAAATGTTTATATTATTAGATGGAAATTCACTTAAAAACATATGCTGGTACTACTTTTGCCGCTTCAATTCGATTTTATGGAATTACACAAGATCCAGAAACACACTCATATATGATGGTTTTAGAATATGCAGCAGATGGAAATCTTCGAGAATATTTAAAAATTAATTTTAATAATATTAATTGGAAACAAAAATTACATAATCTATGTCTTTTATCTGTAAGGTTGATGATTATTCATGAATTAGATATAGTTCATCAAGACTTCCATCCTGGAAATATTTTATCATCCAATTTTAAAAATCATTTAGAGATTTCAGATTTTGGATTGAGTAAACTAATAGGGACAAATACAAATAATCCCGAAAAAAAGAATATAGTTGGTGTATTACCATATATTGCTCCAGAGGTATTAAGTGGTGATGAAGAATATACAAAAGCTGCTGATGTATATTCATTTGGAATTATTGCTTACGAAATTATTACGGGCTTTCCTCCATATCCCGATATACCACATGATGAAGATTTGGCTATTAAAATATGCAATGGATTACGACCAAAAATTCCATTTCATACTCCCAAATTAATTACAAGAGTGATTATGAGGTGTTGGGATGCTCGAGTTAAACATAGACCCACTTTTGAAGAATTATGGAAAGAGTTGAATAAATACGATGATGATTATTATTATTATTTAAATGAAGGGAAAAATAAAGATTCAGAAATTGTAATTCAAATTAAAAAAGCTGAAGAATTTTCAGCAAATCAAGAATCAACCAATACAACAACCACAACAACTAAAACTCCTCTTAATTATCGAACCCATCCGCAAGCAATTTATACCAGTCGACTTCTTAATTATTCAAAACTTCCAAAACCCAAGAACGAAGAAAATTTTGAAAGGGAACTTGAAGAATTAACTAAATCTTTTTCACATATAAATACTAGTAAGTATCAATTATATTACGTTTTATTTATTTTTTTAATTTTTATTTTCTAATTAATTATATTAATTTATTTTTTTGTTTATTTAATTTTCTATTTTTATTTTCTGATTAATTAAATTAATTTATTTTTTGTTTCTGATTAATTATATTAATTTATTTATTGTTTATTTATTTTTTCTTTTTTATTTTCTGATTAATTATATTAATTTATTTATTGTTTATTTATTTTTATTTTTTATATTTTCTAATTAATTATATTAATTTATTTTTTATTTAGATGATGATATCGATGAATTCTAATATTATAAATATTTATTATTTTATTATTTTTATTTTTATATATAAATATTTTTGTAGAAATTCAATTAAATTAGGTTGTAAGTCTATTCGTATAAATTTAACTATTTTTAATAACTTTTAAAATAAATAAATAAATAACTGTTGCTAATAATTTCATTAATCTATTTTTTTAAATGATAATTGATTAAATAAGAAATGATTGATATAAAAATTAATTCGATAAATTAAATTTAGTGATCGCAATAAACCTTAGGCTTCGGAGCATATTGTTATATCACACAATACTACATAAATTTTCTTAACTAAATTGGACCAACAAGATTTTCTTCATTTTCTTCTTCCAATAGTTGGAATGAACTTTGAAAGAAGGATATGGGTTGAATTCCTTTTTTTCGAATTTGATCATTTTCTGTGAGTAATGGATGTTAATATAAAGAATAAATTTAATGTAACGTGGAAATCAATAAAGAAACAATATGAATAATAATTTTACCTCGATTAAGGCACGTCTTTCCAACATCCATCGATAAATCTTGGCACATTTAACATATAATTCTTGTAGGCGAGATACTTCTTGTGAAAGTAATTCATATACTTCGTCAGCAGATCCAACTATAAACCAATAATAAATAATAAATAAAAAATATTAAAAGTTAATTAATAAATTAAAAAATTCGATATTAAAAATACCATAGTAATATTATTATTAGATGTTATTTTATGTAAACTCTCAAAGAATTCACCACGTTCATGTTGGTGAATCAAACATTTATCCCAAAGATTGACCAATTGTACTATAAAAAATAATAATAAACAGTGATAAATAATAAATAAATAAAAAATAATAAATGATAAATAAATAATAATAAATAATGATAAATAATAAATAACAATAAATAATAATACCTCTTCTATGGCTTTTTGAATAATAGCTCTCATAATTTCTCTTAAACTATAAAAAATATAAGAAAAAAATAATTAATTAATAAATTAATAGTCAATCAATCACTGAATAAATAAATTAAATAAATAAATAAATTAAATAAATAAATAAATTAAATACTCTTCGTCTAAATTATCATCACAAAGTTTAAATCCTTTCCTCCGCGGGAATTTTCAATTCCTTGATTTCTCTTATCCAATAAACATTTATCCCGTGGATAGATCCATTGAAATTCTTGGATTTGTCGAATTAGTTTGGGATCAAACAAATCATCATCATCTCATCATTACCATTACTATTATTCTTATTATTATTCAAGTTATTCTCTCGTAATGCTTCAAAAGGTTCTTTGGGATTACTCTTCTTATTGATGAATAAACAAAACATTCTTTTATCCATCTCATCTTGTGGAGTGTAATGATGAAGTTGAATTGCACATTCTTCAATTGATTTACGTAGTGGGCCTATTTATATATAGATATATATAGTATATTATATTTTAATTTACACGGGAATGCAGGTGTGAATGAATATGTAAATAAATGGAATTATAATTTAAAAGAATTAAATAATTAAAATAATTAAAATAATTTAAATAATAATAATATAATAATTAAAATAATAATAATAATTAAAATAATTAAAATAATAATAAAATAATAATAATAATTAAAATAATTAAAATAATTTAATAATTAAAATAATTAAGGATTACATACCACGATTCGGAAAATTTATCAGTAGTCAAATAATAATGATTTATAAATAATAATTTATTAATTGTAATAAATTATTGCATAAATAATAATATGTAGAAATAATAAAAAATTATTATATCAAAGCTACAAGAAAATAAAATAAAATAAAATAAAATAAATTAAATTAATAATAAATTAAATAAATAAATCGGAGAAAATAAATAAATCAAATTTTCTCCGGCTATAATTTCTAATTTATGTAATAATTCAATTGAACAACCACAACCCATGGTATCAACACCTACGCAAGAATTTTTAAAATGGACATTACCTATGCCTCATTTGAATGGTATATACAATTTTATTGGTTATATTATTTTATTATTTTATTATTTTTGCAACACCTTTTGTTTACTAATATTTTATAAATTATAGTTGATATTAATATGTCACGTAAAAATTATTTATTACAATAATTATATCATTAGTTTTGAAAAATATTTTTATTATTTTTATTTCGTTTGTTTTTTCAAAAATTCACGAAAATCATTACGATTTTTCTCAAAAAACTCCAAACCAATTTATTATTTATATTAATAAAAAATGTTTACAATATTTAGAAATCATCAATATTCTCATCTAAACAAATTAAATAATTGGGAAATAGATAAAAAAAATGAAATATATAATATAATTAATACTTACTAATGATTATAAGAGAAAAAGATTCTGTTAGTTTTATCAATTTGAATTGTAATTTCGTAACTATTTTTATTATAATTTACAAAATAATCTTTATAGTATTTATATAACTCTTCATATAATTCCCTAAAAGTAGGTCGAAAGGTAATTTGAGCATTCCATATGGGCGGATTTGTTTGATTTGTTTGATTTTTTATGGCTAAAAAAGGAAATTGATAGGCAGTTTACTAGTGTTCGAAGCCGAAAGGTCATTAGCCGACTTAGCCGATTTAGCCGGCTTAGTCGGCCGATTTTTTGAAAATCAGCTAAGCCGATACTATATAGGGTAATTTTTTTGATTTTTTTAGTCGATTTTTTTTATTAAAAGTAGCGTGAGGAATTTTTATTAATTAGCAATGTAGCAGATGTGCGCGAGATATTTTTATTTTTATTTTTTATCAATTAAATAAAAATAACAATTTAAAAGATGAAGTATACAAATATTTTTTTGATCAAATATTTTCTTTTTTTTTTATCGAGTTTATTATTGATGTGCTACAAAAGTATCGTTTTTGATATACCAACGGTTATTTTTTTGATATACTTTACAATTAATTATTCGATGGTCATGTGATATAATATTCTATAAATCATGTGAACAATGTATATTAGTTGCATCACGTTACTTAAAAATGAGTGTAACTATAGATATATCAAAAACGATACCTTTGCTGATGTGCTAATTGAACACATGACTTTCACATGACTTTCACATGATTTTCACAAGACGTGCTCATAAATTTTATTTCTATATTAAGAAATTTGGCTTTAGCCGACTAAGCCGGCTAAGTCGATTTTAAAATATAGACTTAGCCGGGCCGATTTTTTTAGACCGGCTTAGAACACTACAGTTTACTAATAATAATTTCCTTTTTTAAATTTCGCAATCAAACAAATCCGCCCATATGCCAACATCGCTTAATTAATTTAGGAGTATGAAAGCAGATCATTGTCACGTGGCACAGTAATTATTTATTTCATAAGCAATAAATAAACATCTGTATATTTCTCCCCACCTAATACGTACTTTAGTAGCTAAATAGGGCAATACTCCAAAATCATTTCTCTTTTGAGGATTCTTCCAATTAATTTACCTAAAGTAAATTCGGAATCTTTAAAATCATATGATAAAATATTTCCGGGGTGGAAATTATGATGAATAATGTAATTTCTTTTTCCAATTAATATTATTAAATTATTATTTAAAAAATTTCTAAGNTGCAACACCTTTTGTTTACTAATATTTTATAAATTATAGTTGATATTAATATGTCACGTAAAAATTATTTATTACAATAATTATATCATTAGTTTTGAAAAATATTTTTATTATTTTTATTTCGTTTGTTTTTTCAAAAATTCACGAAAATCATTACGATTTTTCTCAAAAAACTCCAAACCAATTTATTATTTATATTAATAAAAAATGTTTACAATATTTAGAAATCATCAATATTCTCATCTAAACAAATTAAATAATTGGGAAATAGATAAAAAAAATGAAATATATAATATAATTAATACTTACTAATGATTATAAGAGAAAAAGATTCTGTTAGTTTTATCAATTTGAATTGTAATTTCGTAACTATTTTTATTATAATTTACAAAATAATCTTTATAGTATTTATATAACTCTTCATATAATTCCCTAAAAGTAGGTCGAAAGGTAATTTGAGCATTCCATATGGGCGGATTTGTTTGATTTGTTTGATTTTTTATGGCTAAAAAAGGAAATTGATAGGCAGTTTACTAGTGTTCGAAGCCGAAAGGTCATTAGCCGACTTAGCCGATTTAGCCGGCTTAGTCGGCCGATTTTTTGAAAATCAGCTAAGCCGATACTATATAGGGTAATTTTTTTGATTTTTTTAGTCGATTTTTTTTATTAAAAGTAGCGTGAGGAATTTTTATTAATTAGCAATGTAGCAGATGTGCGCGAGATATTTTTATTTTTATTTTTTATCAATTAAATAAAAATAACAATTTAAAAGATGAAGTATACAAATATTTTTTTGATCAAATATTTTCTTTTTTTTTTATCGAGTTTATTATTGATGTGCTACAAAAGTATCGTTTTTGATATACCAACGGTTATTTTTTTGATATACTTTACAATTAATTATTCGATGGTCATGTGATATAATATTCTATAAATCATGTGAACAATGTATATTAGTTGCATCACGTTACTTAAAAATGAGTGTAACTATAGATATATCAAAAACGATACCTTTGCTGATGTGCTAATTGAACACATGACTTTCACATGACTTTCACATGATTTTCACAAGACGTGCTCATAAATTTTATTTCTATATTAAGAAATTTGGCTTTAGCCGACTAAGCCGGCTAAGTCGATTTTAAAATATAGACTTAGCCGGGCCGATTTTTTTAGACCGGCTTAGAACACTACAGTTTACTAATAATAATTTCCTTTTTTAAATTTCGCAATCAAACAAATCCGCCCATATGCCAACATCGCTTAATTAATTTAGGAGTATGAAAGCAGATCATTGTCACGTGGCACAGTAATTATTTATTTCATAAGCAATAAATAAACATCTGTATATTTCTCCCCACCTAATACGTACTTTAGTAGCTAAATAGGGCAATACTCCAAAATCATTTCTCTTTTGAGGATTCTTCCAATTAATTTACCTAAAGTAAATTCGGAATCTTTAAAATCATATGATAAAATATTTCCGGGGTGGAAATTATGATGAATAATGTAATTTCTTTTTCCAATTAATATTATTAAATTATTATTTAAAAAATTTCTAAGATTTCCATCTTCTAGATATTTTAAAACTTTCATATATTTATAATTGATAGATTATATTCATTCATTATTCTCATGAGAATTGCCATCTAAATAAAATATTTTTTAAAATATAATTAGCATATTATATATTTTTAAATAAATTAGATAAATAAATTTCCATATTAATTTAAAATATTATCTTATCTCATTCAAGAAATTTTCATTAATATCTCCAAGGCCATCAATCTTTTTTAATACCACTTCAAGTTGACCACTTCTTTTCCATTGTTGATTTTTAGTATCCCAATTTTCAATATATCCATCGATCTACTCGGAGTAATAAATAGTACCAAAACCAACTTTTGCTATTTCTTTAATACTTTAAAATCTACCATAAGGTATCCATTCTATTACATTATAACAATCTGAATTTAGCTGAGCATTTTGAATAAATTCATCTATTTTTTCATTTACTTTTGTCCATAATCATTTTTGAAATGCATAAATCGGCACCACTGACCAACATATTTTTGATTGCATCCTTCACCTATTTGTCCCCTTATAGTCTCTAAGGTAGAAGTTTCTTTTTTTTTAAAAAAAAAATCAATAAATAAATTTACAGCCGGCCGGATTTACAAACGAGTAGTATTTTATTGATTACAAACTTTGTGCTACGAATTATTACGAAATAAAAAATAAAAAAAAATATAAAATATAAAAAATATAAAAAATATAAAAAAAATATAATAAAAAATAATAAAATATAAAAGAATAAAAATAAAAAAATATAAAATAATATAAAATAAAAAAATTATATAAAAAAATATAAAAAAAAATAAAAAAAATATAAAAAAAAAAATAAAAAATAAAAATAAAAAAAGTAAATTCCTTCAATTTAATTGATTAGATATTGTATAGTTTTTCATATTATTCTACCTACCAAAATATTGATACAATTTTATTACATATTTTATTTTTAACGAATTAGTACAATACAGCATATAAAAAATAAATCTATAAAAATACCAACAATCTAAGAAAAAATAATTATAATATCATATAAAATATAAAGAATAACAATCTTCAATTGTAACAAATGTACAAAGGTTAAATTCTTTTCTTTGCATGTGAAAAGGGAAAATCGTGAAACTAATCCATATAATCTTAGAATAATAATAATCTGTCAAATAAAATATAAAGAATTTAATATAAAAAAAAGAGTTCAAGGTTGGGGAAGTTTGAATTTTAAATTAATATTGTATATTTTTCCATTTATTTATGTTTGATGTTTTATCATTAAGTATTTATTCCATTAACCATGCCAGATGCAAATGTTTCCTTTTGNATATGCCAACATCGCTTAATTAATTTAGGAGTATGAAAGCAGATCATTGTCACGTGGCACAGTAATTATTTATTTCATAAGCAATAAATAAACATCTGTATATTTCTCCCCACCTAATACGTACTTTAGTAGCTAAATAGGGCAATACTCCAAAATCATTTCTCTTTTGAGGATTCTTCCAATTAATTTACCTAAAGTAAATTCGGAATCTTTAAAATCATATGATAAAATATTTCCGGGGTGGAAATTATGATGAATAATGTAATTTCTTTTTCCAATTAATATTATTAAATTATTATTTAAAAAATTTCTAAGATTTCCATCTTCTAGATATTTTAAAACTTTCATATATTTATAATTGATAGATTATATTCATTCATTATTCTCATGAGAATTGCCATCTAAATAAAATATTTTTTAAAATATAATTAGCATATTATATATTTTTAAATAAATTAGATAAATAAATTTCCATATTAATTTAAAATATTATCTTATCTCATTCAAGAAATTTTCATTAATATCTCCAAGGCCATCAATCTTTTTTAATACCACTTCAAGTTGACCACTTCTTTTCCATTGTTGATTTTTAGTATCCCAATTTTCAATATATCCATCGATCTACTCGGAGTAATAAATAGTACCAAAACCAACTTTTGCTATTTCTTTAATACTTTAAAATCTACCATAAGGTATCCATTCTATTACATTATAACAATCTGAATTTAGCTGAGCATTTTGAATAAATTCATCTATTTTTTCATTTACTTTTGTCCATAATCATTTTTGAAATGCATAAATCGGCACCACTGACCAACATATTTTTGATTGCATCCTTCACCTATTTGTCCCCTTATAGTCTCTAAGGTAGAAGTTTCTTTTTTTTTAAAAAAAAAATCAATAAATAAATTTACAGCCGGCCGGATTTACAAACGAGTAGTATTTTATTGATTACAAACTTTGTGCTACGAATTATTACGAAATAAAAAATAAAAAAAAATATAAAATATAAAAAATATAAAAAATATAAAAAAAATATAATAAAAAATAATAAAATATAAAAGAATAAAAATAAAAAAATATAAAATAATATAAAATAAAAAAATTATATAAAAAAATATAAAAAAAAATAAAAAAAATATAAAAAAAAAAATAAAAAATAAAAATAAAAAAAGTAAATTCCTTCAATTTAATTGATTAGATATTGTATAGTTTTTCATATTATTCTACCTACCAAAATATTGATACAATTTTATTACATATTTTATTTTTAACGAATTAGTACAATACAGCATATAAAAAATAAATCTATAAAAATACCAACAATCTAAGAAAAAATAATTATAATATCATATAAAATATAAAGAATAACAATCTTCAATTGTAACAAATGTACAAAGGTTAAATTCTTTTCTTTGCATGTGAAAAGGGAAAATCGTGAAACTAATCCATATAATCTTAGAATAATAATAATCTGTCAAATAAAATATAAAGAATTTAATATAAAAAAAAGAGTTCAAGGTTGGGGAAGTTTGAATTTTAAATTAATATTGTATATTTTTCCATTTATTTATGTTTGATGTTTTATCATTAAGTATTTATTCCATTAACCATGCCAGATGCAAATGTTTCCTTTTGTGAACTTATATATGCTAAAATTTCAAAAGTAGTTGACATTTTTCAAATTCATCAATTTATTTAAAACATTATTTAATCAATCACAAATAAGATGTTTTATGTAATATTATTTATTCAGATGTTCTGGAATTATTTTTCAAGTCTTGATTTTAATAATTGCAGAATTATTAATTTGCACATTACATTTTTGTATAATGAACAAAATTTTGTGTGTAGGTAAGTTATATTTCAATTTTTATGTCTAGAAAAGTTATGGTTATCAAATAATACATCCATTTTTAAATTTATTTTTTATTGCTTTAAAATAATTAAAATTGAAAAATTAAATTGTTATCAAGTAATTTTAAGACAATACAATAATTGATTATTGTTTAATAAATTGGTTTTTTCAAATTCATCAATTAAAAAAATTAATAATAAAAAAAAATTATGCATTTATTCTCAATCCTGAAATTAATTAATTTGTTTCTTAGATGAACAAAATTTTGTTCACAAATTTTTTATGATAATAAATAATCTAATAATTTTTTTATAAAATATTTATTTTATTTATTCCTGTATTTTCTTGACAAATAAATAATACATAAAATACAATAGACATTAAATTATAATAATTCAATCAGCACATGAATAGCAATTTAAGTTGTAATATCAAAAAAAAAGCAAAAATTTATTAGGGACAATGTAATTATATTATTCATTACAATAAATATGTAAATGACAATCTGATGATTTTTCAAACAAAAGGTTTTTATTTATTATATTTGCTCATGTTGGAATAAGAATACATTATATTATTATATACAAAATTTAATTTTTGTGCTTAAGTAATAAATAATTAAAAAAAATAAAGCAATAAATCCAATTTTCTTTATAATAATTTGTTCATGTAAATAAAAATGTACATATGATTATAAAAATCAAGAAAATACAATAAAAAAAAATAGTAAATAAAATACTGTGGAAATAAACAAATGTGCTGCTTATAAATAAAAGAATATTAATAATTAAAATAGATGACATGCATATGATTATATAATACTATATAATAAAT